>JAWWES010000038.1:3110022-3125651 GCA_035583135.1 Lophotriccus pileatus
GCCCCGGCCCCGCGGCAACTTCGAACGCGCCGCCCGTGGGACGTCCCGGCCCCCCAAAAACAGTTTGCCTCCCTCCTCCCCCCCGCCGGAGTAACACCACATGGAGTTTTCCTTCTCTTCCCGATCCCAAGGGAAGAGGAGATAGGGAAGCCGAGGGGTAGCACGATATCCCCGCTGTGACCAGAGATAAGACCCGGGGGAATGGCTGGAGCTGTGTAGGGGGAGGTTTAGGGTGGATATTGGGAAAAGGTGCTTCACCCAGAGGGTGGTCAGGCACTGGAACAGCTCCCCAGGGCAGGGGTCACAGCCCCAAACCCACCCCAAACCTCCTCCTCAAGGAGCCCTTGGACAGGACTCAGGGACAGGGGGGATTGTTGGAGAGTCCTGTGCAGGGACAGGAGTTGGATTCAATGGTCCTTGTGGGTCCCTTGGAACTCAGAATTCAACAGTTCTGAGATGAGGCCTAGAGGCTTGTGGAAGCATGGAAGAGGCAAGAATTCAGGAAAAAACTGCAAGCAGGAAGGAGTGGAAAGGGAAGGCGCATCCCTTGGGTGCCAGGTGGCAAAACCCACCTCTGGCAGGCAAGAAAGGGGGCTGGGAAGGAATGGAGAGCTGGGCCCCCTCTGCACACCTGGCTGGTCCTGAGTCCAGCCCCAGCACTGCTCTGCTCCAGTCCCCTGTGACAACTGGTGCACCACACTGGTGAACCCCAGCTTCAAATGGCTGCACTTGTGTGGCAGCAATATTAGAATGGTACTGAGGGTTGGAGCCAGGTGGTCTTTAAGGTCCCTTCCAATCCAAGCCTTTCCATCATTCTATAGGAAAAACTAAAGCTGATACGACTCCCCTACACCAGTCCCTTCTCTCAGGTCCCAGGAGAGGAGGACGGGTATCACACTGCTGGCCCCCAGTGCTACAGACCCCTCAAAATCAGGTTATCAGGAGACCAGAGAAGGAAGAACAACAAAATCCAGCCCCCTCCCTTAACCAAAATGCTTCAAAGACACTTGCTGGTATCGACACTTGCTTTGTCAGTGCCACTGAAGTCCTGACCATCACTGCTGGCACACAGTCCCAGCTGTACTGATTTTTCATGGAGCAGTGATTTCACCTCTAGATTCACACCCTGAGCCACACCAAAGCATCCCAGCCCTCCCCAACTGCTTGCCCAGCATCATCCTTAAGGCCTTCATCATCCACAGGGAAAAAAAAATGTTGTCATGACTTGAATTCCCAAACTCTGCCTACCCTGGACTGGAGTTTCCCTGTCTGTGGGTTTGGTCACTCAGCACAGCAGGAGCCTGAGCAGTCACCAGGCATCCTGTGACATACAAGGAGGGCAATAAGGAGTTAGGGATCACTCATCCTGCCCCTGATTCGGGCTGTCTGGTGGAAGAACTCGGCATCACAGGGGTTTTGGTTGAGCTTCAGCATAAACCTTTGGCCTGATGGAATGAGAGTTACTTGAATGGATCAAAACCTACAAGCAGAGGAGGACAAACCCCCCAGATCAAGGCAAGGGAAAGGGGTTCTCCCAGCCCACTCAGCCTGTAGCCTGGTAAGGAAGTTTCCTAATGGTTCAGTGGAGAAGAGCTGCAGGAAATCCCTCCCTCTACCTCCCAACCTGTTGAGATACCTGCCCCCTCCTACCAGCCTCCCCGTGAAACTGGAAAGGCTGGAGCATGAGCCACACACAGGAAGAGATTCTCTGCTGAAAGAGCCTTTCACCAGGCAGAGGTGAAAGGCAGATTGGCTGCAAGCCCCCGAGCTGGGAGGAGGAACACAGCATGTGCTGCCTGCAGCCACGTGTAGCCTGGGTATGGTGCCAGTGGCACTCCTGGGCACACCCCTCAGATGAAAACCCCTTCCAGGTCTTGCCTTTCATAAGTTAGCAGTTGACTGGAGGCTGTTGAGACAAATTGCCTGATGTTCCATATCCAGGAGGAGCCTGGGGGGCAAACTCTGCCAGTCCCACACCCGTGCACCCCTGCAACCACCTCTGCTGAGCACCCGCTGGGGGCAGCCCAGCAGTGACAACACCCATCACCACTGCACCTCCCTCCTGCTTTGAAATATCCCTCTACTCACAGCTGGTCCTTCCCACAGGCCCCCAGTGCCTCTGGTGGGGAGCAGAGAAGCTGTTCCTCAGCTCCCAAATGCACCATGACAGACCCTTTCTCTCCCTTCCATGTCCAGACCATGAGGTATCCCAGGCATAAGGACATAGAACCAGGACAGATGAAAGCACCAGCAGACCCAGTGGGTTGCAAATATCTTGCCCTTGTCCCTGCCCTCAGCAGCAGGGTCAGAACTACATGACCTTTGTGGTTCCTTCCAACCCAAATCATTCTATGATGATTCCCAGTATCCCCTTCTTATTATGATACCAAAGGGATCACTTGATCCACAGTATTTCCCTGGATGTCTAATCACCCTTGAGAGTCACTGCCTGATGTGGGGAACCATTTCAGCCCCAGGTACACAAATGCCAGGATCCTGAGCCTGCTCATCCCAGACTGGCATTTCTGGCCATACAAACAGCCCATTGTTTTGGAATCAGACCCCACTTTGTCTTCTCCAGCAGCAAATGAGAATCCCACTGACACCTGAACACTCAAAGTGTTGACATTCCTTGCCCTTCCAGAGCCATACAGCTACAGGAAGGGGAACAGCAAGAGAGAGGGGGATACCTAAAGCACCAAAAGCACTGCAGACAAGGAAATAAAAGCAGCTCAGGGCAGTTCACTCACACACCACCCATTTTCCAAGGGCTCTCAGCTCCAGGATCAAGCCAGAATACCCAAACCTGGACCCACATCAGATGCAAAGCAACTCAACCAGGTGAGAACCTGGCCCAGGGAGCTTTTGCTGAGCAGCAAGTCTGACTTCCCAGTTGCTTTCCAGGTGATTTCAAAGCTTGCACAGACCTGTTTGCCCCTCCTCGACAACAACAGAGAAATAAAGAAATACGCTCGTAATGGCAAACTGGAAAATTCCAGCAGCCACGTGCCAAGTTTGAAGAGCCAAGCTCTGGGTTGCAGTGGGCCAGATCATCTGGTGGTGTGAGCTCCAGAGGGGTTTACAAGAGCTGGGGTGGTTCACTCCAGCTCCAAATCCCTCCACCCCACTGGGGGTAACATCTGAGCAGCCAAAGGAACACACTGCAGCAGTGGCCAGTGGCCAAACATCTTTAAGGAACAGCAGTTTATAGAAGTAATTTTTCCATGGCTAAATGCATCTTGAGCCCAGCTGCCCGTTGTTTATGGGATGGAGGACACACTTGTGAGCTTTCCAAAAAAAAAAAAAAGCTTAAGAAATATAGGTAATTTTTTTAAAAATAATTTATATTCTGTGAAATCATCACCAGCATTCAGACAAAACCCCCAAAAGGGGATGTTCTGTAGTTTGAAAGCATTGGGAGAATCAAAAAGGCCTTCTGTTACTGATAACACCCTATGGCCAGGTGATAGGAACAGGCTGAAAATGAGATGTTAGAATTACATGAGCTGTTGTATAAATAATTAGGACAGACAACTGCTCTCAGGGATGATTTCAAATAATATTTATGAAGAGCACACATATAAACCAGGCAATTTCTCCCCCAGACAATCTTAGTGTCTGCCTTTACTCTTTGCAAACATATAAACACAGTTGCAGCCCGACCCTTAACTCAGTTTTTATCAGTTGTCCAATGCTGAAGTGAGATCCTACATCACAATCCCAACTTAGGATGTCACACCTGCCACCCTGGAAATGATTGCTGCCAAATCCAGCTTAAAAAATTAAGAATTTAATGCTACTGAGACATTTTGGATCGAGAGGCTTGAAAAATAAAGCTATTCATTTATCCACAGAGGAAGTTTCACATCTGGTATCCCAGAGCTGAACACTGTCCCAAACTCAGAGCTCTGTGTGGTCTTTAATTTGAGCAAAGTGTTTACTGCCCTATCCAGGACTGTTCATTCCACTGCAGAGTGGCAGCAACTTCCCCAAGGCCCCAAAACCTTCCTGAAAACACTCTTTTGAACAAAGGCCATCACAAACCTGTGTTTCTAGATGGTGGTGGGCAGCACATCAACACCTCTAGTGGAATATTTCAAGCTATCAGGTGATAACCACACAGAGGAGATACTTTATTCTTTAATTAAAATCCAGGCTGGCTGGTGATACGACAAATAGATTCAACAGCTACCTCTCAGTCAGGGAAAAAAACATTGTAAAATGCTTTCTAGAGTTAAATTTTTCTCCCAGAAAGACAAATTACAGATCACAGGAGTAAAATTCCCTCCCCTGCTGTGGATAAGCACCTGTTTTGGCTTTGCAGGCCAGTTCCTTTACAAAACAGCTCCAGTGCTGGGAGCTGGGCAGCCGATTCTCCCACATCCCAGCGGAAATTCAAACCTGATTTTTGCCATGAGGTGGCACCAGGACAAGCCCCATCAGTGCAAAGAGCAGCCAACACAAGGTGGGGCTTGTTTTTTTGTGTGTTTAAATGTTTCACAGTCAGAGAGGTCTGTTTAATAGAGGAAATAGCATTATAAAGAGAACAGACTTTCCACTCCTCCTCTTTTTCCAGTGTTGTTGCCTTCTCTTCAGCATTGTGTTAATGAGTCCAAGCCTTGTATGTGTTTGAACCATCCCAATCTATTAAATGCAGAAGGATAAATTGCTCCATGGCTCCTACTGAGAAGGATGAACTCAGCTGACCCTTTTTCCCCCCTTTCATCCCGTTGCTCTCCATGCCCAGTGCCAGGCTGGAGGACTGGCAGGAGCTGCCATTCCCTCTTCACATCCCTGTGTTTTATTTCCCCCTGCCCTATGATCTGCGGTCAATGGCTCAGGCTAAACCCTGTATAATCTGTCTAGACTTGAGGAGATAATCCCTGGGGCTGCACAAAGTGTTATGTTAAACCAAGAGGCTGCTCAGTAACAGGGACCTGTGACTTACCCTATGATCTCCACAAGGGTCAAGAAATGAAGAACTTCCTAAACTCTCCTTGACCCCAGGGAAGGTTTTTTGGCTGAAGCACCACAGGCTTCGTTTTTCTAGCTCCAGTTTGTCCATCATAATCATGAAGTCTGATGATTAAAGGTGAGCCCAAAGTTTATGTACAGGTCCCAAATCACCCATCAGCCTCTGGTTCAGGGGTTCAGCTTGGGTGCCTGATCAGAGGATCTCCATCTAGACCGCTGGGGTGTTCATTTTCATAGCTAAGAGATGTTATCAGAGCAAGTAGAAATGAGACAAGGAAGGTCAAGGCCCATCTGGTTTTAAATCTGGCCAAGGAAAACGTTCATGTCCAAGCACACCCCAAATTAACCTCATTTATGGGTTATTCTACACAGGTCTAGTAACTGATTCAAGCATCTCAGTACATTTTGCATCATCTGATGGTCCTCTCATGCTCTGTTTCTCTTTTTAAGAAGGGACTAGAGTCATTTAAATCCTAAAGATTCCATTTTACCAAGCAATTTTCATCCACATTTACCCTCCTCTAAATATTTCTGCCAATGAACCACGTAACACAATTTCCAGGCAGCTCTTTCCACTTCTGATTTTTGTGGCATTAGCCATCCCAAAAAAAGGCACATTCTGTAGATTCCCCTTTGATTCCCCCAAGATTACAGGTTCGTTCCACCCAGGGCTTCTGGAGTGACAAAACCCTTCATTTTGTTGTCTTTTCCCCTCCTTGCTGAAGTAGTGGTTTAGAAATTATGAGAATCCAGGGATTCTGCGTGCACCACCCAGCCATCAAAAAGCAATCCAGACAACGGGACACAGTCTTACTAAGTCTAAGCTACTGTCTGAATAGGCAAGGGAAATAAAATGTCAGGCTAAGCAGTCGTTTTTGGGGATGAATCACTCGAGGAATCCAATCCAGCCACCGAGTGGGCTCTAACATGACTAATTTTTACTTCTCAGTTCAGTGTTTCCAGTAAGTCACCTTCAAACACATCACCTTTCCACAAGTCCCCACAGCAACTTATTCCCTTCTCTCCACACAGATGGATTTTCCACTTTGGGGAGCTCTGGGAAGACCAAAATGCAAGGCCAGAAGTGCAGACCTTCGTCAGAACGAGGTACCAGATCAGTCACAGTTTTACCTGGAGACACAAAGCTCACCCATGTGGATTCAGCACCAAAACACCCCCCTCCCAGGTCACCCAAGTGCCTGCTAATCCTGGCTCAGGCTCCAGTCCCTCAGTCTCTTATTTCAGCTGAAGCACTAGAAGGTAACAATCAGGGAACAGATATAAATACCATTAGTTTGCTCTTTCCTTTTAGCTGCAGCTCCTCCCCCAGAGGGGGAGGAGATCTCTAGGAGCACTTCCACTCAGTCTGTGTAACTCTGGGGTTTTTGGGTTGAAAGGATTTGCTGCATCACCAAATACTGTCCCAGAGCAATCACGGCCACAGCTTCATCACTCCTTGTGGCTTAATTAACCCTGGCCTTGTTAGAGGGGTTTGCAGATGTGTAGAGAGAACCCCCCAGACATCTAATGCCTTCAAACAACTCCTAAACATTAAGAAATAGATATCTGCACAGTTAACAAGTGGGCACAGGGGTTCTTGTGTCCTGATCAGGACCAGATGTGTGGGTTTTTTCACTGCTGGTGATCACAGCAATAGGAATTTGGCAGGGCATCTCCCACAGGAGAGCTGGGAGAGAGGCTGGGAGACCCAGCTGGGTCCTGCCTCCCCACCTGTTCTGAGGGGAAGTTTCCTCCCAAAAATCCTTAAATATCCAAGGAAATAACCTTCTGCTGAGTCCTGAGCAGCTCTCACCTGGTTCAGTCCTTTCCCCCTCTGAACATCACAAAACAAAGCCTCAAAACGCTGCTGTAGATTTCTTCTCCCTTCAAGTCTATCTGGCTCTGTACAGACAAACCCAAAGCCAAGGGCTGCAGCAGACCTGTCCCAAACCCTCTGCTAAAAGCCACCAACTCCAGAATATCCTCAGCACCTCCCCTTGATGGAAGCAAAGTCCCTCTGGGCCAGCAGAGCCCTTGACAGCTCATTGCACCTCCCAGCTGTGTGGCTGCATATTTATGGGTGCCTTTACCCCTTTTCCTGCCTCAGTGCCTTTTATTTACCTGTCATACAGCTTGTTTTCCTCTGCCAAGACTTCCCCACGGCTTTGTATTCATAAATCATGAGGCCAGAGGGGTTCATGTTTCACAGAGGCCACGGGGCTTCAATGAATTAAGTTTTGTTTGAACTAGAGTATCTTTTTTAGCAAACCAAACAAACTTCTTGACCTGACTTGTACTGCAGCAAAAGGAGCCCAGAAAGAACTCCTGGCTGCAGCAGGAAGGTATTTTGCTTAAGGAGTCAAGTAAAACAGCTTCCTCGTGGCACTGCTGAGAGCATGGAAGGTCTGAGGAGACACCCTCAGCTCAGACACGTTCTGCTGGGTCCAAATCTGATCTATGTGAGGGCCTTTTATACAGTTCTGGCAGCCTTTAAGTTGCCATTGGTGCCTTCCTGCAGTTTAAGATGCTTTTCTTGGTGTCGTGTTAGGTCCCAATGAGCAGTTTTTCTCCCCTTTGGTCCCTGGCTTCAGCAGCAGAATTACATGTATATTATAAGTACATTTTATTATATTTTATCCAGCTAAGATGCTCAACTGATTAAAATGTTCATGGCTCCATCAAAGGCAATGAAGCTTCACACAATTCTGCTCCTGGCACCTCTGCTCCCATCCCTGCCTTCAGAGGAAAAAGCCAGCCACTTAACCACCAAACAGGACTGATTTAATTTTCAGGGCAACATTAAATCTGTTCCTAACTGTGGACCCTCATTCTACAGTCTTCCCCAAGACCCACAAGGAATTCTATCCCTCTCCAGAAAGGCTTTTCCATTCAGCCAGCCATTTATTCCCAGCTCATGCAGGACTCAGGCACTTCCCGCTCCGCTCTGTGGGCTGCTGTGTGAGTGGGGCTCCCGTGACTCAACCCTTGCAGTGTCAAACCTAAAGTCAGAAATTCTAGGCCTGTTTGCCCCAGTTCTGTGCTCAGCCATTCCCCCTGAGGGATATTGCAGCATATATTCCACTTTTAAGGATCTGTGTATTTAAAAAGACAGACGAGGCTTCAGATGAAGGATTCAATTGACAAAGGTCACCAGCAAACATGACTAATCCATTATGCTGTTAAACAACTCAACATGCAGGGGTTAATCAATGCTAGCCCAAGGTCTAATCCCTCTTTCTGCTAAATAACTCACTGAAAACAAACTCTGCCTGCTAATGTTCTGGAAAGGAAGATAAATGCACACGAGGCTTGAGAAGGTTCAGTTTTCAGGGCTCTCAGTTACTCTCAAGCCTGACTACTGTCAGTCTGGCCAGATGTTATTCCCATCCTTGCGAGGATATGGATTAGGGGAAGGTTGGCTGGCATCCTGCCAGTTTGCAAAGTCCAAAGCCCTGGATTCCTCCTCAACCTGGGTTAGTTTAGCAGGGCTGTCCTGCACAGACAAAGCAAGTCCCTATTCCCGTGGGGTTCCTGTGCATACTCCAGACCCCTATTTATAGCCGTGATTTGTGCTTTTACAAGACGGTAATTTCATGCTGCTCATAAATCTTGCCCTGAAAACTGGTATTTGTAGGTCAGCAAGGAGAGGAAGCCAGCAACCAAAATTGCTGAACTTCTGCAGGAACTCTACAATTCGGCCACAGACACTGAAATGCAATTAGGAGGAATCAAAGGACCTTGTGTTGTCTCTCCTGCTGGAAGGGGACATGTTTGTTCCACGAGGATCAGCAGCTGCTGCCTACACACTGGGGATCTGGGAAGAGGGTGACACCATTTGCTTACCCTGTGGATACAACACCAACAAGCCAGCCAAGTTTGGACTGGCAAGTCACATCACAGGCGTTTTGTCATGAAAGCATTTGTTCCTTTGGATTTTCCTTGCGTTTCTTACACCTCTGTGATTGTGTTTTCCCTCAAAAGGGAGCAGAGACTCAGCAGAAGACTATTTCCTTTGACATTTAAAGATTCTGGGTGGAAACCACTACAAGTTTACGCTCTACAGGGTGAAAAACCCATGAATACAGAAGCTAACCCGTCTTTAAGATCCTCCTGTATCCCACTGCTTTTGGGATAGCCTTGTGGAAGTCCAGTTCCTTGGAATAAATGGCCTCACACAGAGTTACTGCAGGTGACACCAGCTTTTAAGAAGCAGGTAGTGCAAACTGACATTCTCAGGATTCAGAGTCTCAGGTACCACCCTCCTTTTTCCCTGTCAATGCTTCCAACACTAATAACCAAGGGAAAGCCTCAGGGCCGTGCCCATCCTTGGGTTTGTTACACCCGTTCTGCCTCACTGAAGTAAAGTAGCCCTTACCCCAAATGCTTCACTGTTGCACATAAACAGGCTCTTAGTACTTGGAAAAGATGCTCAATTGCTGAAGACAAATTATTGAAAAACCATTTTCAAAATCGCATTCGACTGCAAAGGTCCCTCAACTTCCAAATAATTTCACTTTTCATCAGGACAGTCTCTCCTGCCTCTGATGAGCAGTAAGTGACTTGAAGGAGATTTGCTGCTTTTCTAAGCTGATTTCTGTTACACACCACTGGAAGTTGCAATGTCCACAGAATAACTCCAGAGGGAATTTGCAAGCTGCTTCTTTCCCTCTGAGCTCTCCAGGACCATCTAAACCTGATACACCAGGATCATATTATAAAATGATGATTACAAAGCAGAGTCAATCCAACACAAGCTCTGAAAAAATAGCTTTAAAAAAAGAAAAAATTAAAAATCAAGTCTCCTCTTAAAGACCCCCTGTCTGACCCCTGCTGACTTACACCCAAGTGTGTCCATAGAACTCCTTTCAACCCCAGAACTCCTGTTTTCTCTGAATTTCCTTGACTTCCTCGAGGTGTTTTTTTCTTGGGAAAAAAGCTCAGGTGCTGGGACTGGGACCTGAATAAGGACTGTCATTTGTGGACAGCCAGAACTGCATTCCTGAATGCTGGCATCCCCATCCCTCCCTGCACAGTCAGCAGCAGGCAAGGCATTCCCCACTCCCAGCGCTGGAGGAGCTCAGCTGGGTGGGCTCCCCATGGATGAAGGGGAGCTGGGATCTCCCCCAGCCTCTCTGACAGCCTCTTGCTGGAGCAGGAGGCAGCAAATGTGGGAAGCAGATGTGTGAGTGGAGGAAATCGGGTTTGCAGGAGACCAGGAGAGGAAGCCGGAGCCTGCGGGAGCAGCACCTGTCCCGCTGAAGCCACTTCCACGCTCCTAATAAAAAGCCTCTGGAGCAAAGACAGGCACTCCAACCAACCAGTCCTCTCCCACATCCTCTGCTAATTTGTCTTAGCACAGCAGGAAGCAGTCTAGCCTGTGAGATACCAAGAGACAGCAGCGGGGACCAGGCTGAGAACTTCCAGCAGCAAGATGTGCAAAGCTCCCGCCTGGATTTGGGAGCTGGCCATAAAAGCCAAAGGAAAGAGCCTTTTGACTGAGTCACTGGCATGGGGAAGAAAGCTAAAACATTTCCCAGCTCCTCTACCGACTCTTGATGAATCAGTCAGAAGTTAAACAGCAGTCCCTGTGCTGGTTTTGGGGAAAAAAAACCCTGGAATTTTGGCTATTTTGAGATGCACTACTCTGTACCTGATTCAGAGCACAGATTTACACCTGGCCTCCTCCTTCCCAGCTAGGGAAGATAAATGATAAGTTTCCACAAGGTTTAGTCCCAGGGAAGCAGAGCTTGCCAACCCCAAGGGAAGCAAAGCTGTCAAAATCAGTCTCAGGCAGCTCTGAAAAATATCCTGTTGATCTCTCACCTGTGACTTTTCACTTGATCTACTCCAAGGCAAGATGAAGGGAAAAACACAGAAATGGCTTTTTTTCCCCTCTTTTTCAGGTATGAAGACCTGTGGTTTAATTTGGTGTTAAATCTGGAGTGTTGGTCATGGGTGCCTGTGCAGTGATGTACTGAAAGCTGCACAGTCACATCAGATAAAATTTAGGGGTTTTTGGTGTATTCTGTAGTAGCTGAACTGTATCTCAGTGCTGGGAAATCACAGATGTGCTGGTTCAATCCTTTCCCCATAAAGCTCTACGCTGACCTCTTCAGCACCTGCATTTTTGCATCCCCAAATGGATAACTAAATACCTCTGAATATCTCTAGTCCTCCAGCCTGTAGCTGAAGCATCGATTGAGCAAATTCCTCACACAGGTTGGAAACACATTTATGAAAATATCAGTCTACAGTCCACTGAAAAATCATTATCCCACACAAATCCCCTTGGTGTAAATAAAGCCAGACAAGCCTAGCTGCTGCTTTGCACTCTCATTGTTAAAGTCCAAACTCTCTCAGACAGCCACTGAAAGGGATGCCGGTCTCCCAAAGGGACCCTCTGGAATCCCAGAGTGAGCCCCCAACCCCAACAGTGACTCATTTTGCTTGTTCCTTCCTGTGATTCATTCTACCACACACACCATCCCCATGGGACATGGCAGAAATGTGCCTGGTGGCTGTTTTATCTGCTGCCAGCTGCAACTTCTGAGCGCTGCAGCATCTGATATGTGCAGTCTGATAAACCCTATTCGTGTCTTCCTTATCACTGCCATTCACTGAGGTCCCACGAATATGGAAGGAATATTATCTTGCCATACAGTGTGGCCTTCAGAGTCACTGAGCATCTCAGATCACTGCAGATGTTCAGCACAAGTATTTAACTTGTGGATTGAGATCAACATTTGCTGTTAAAGACGTCAGTTCAGTGCAACTGAAGTCGGTTCACCTGCAGACCCTCCCATGCACAAAAAAAAAAGCTCTGCCAAGAACTATGCAGAATCAGCATTTTCCACAACAGCAGCAGCATCAAGGATCAGGATGCATCAAGAATCAAGCACAAGAATCAAGAGCAAGTTTGGGCCATTTGCACAAAGCCCCAGGGGCAGATTATTTGCAGGATTTGTCACAGCAGCTCTGAGAAAGCGATGTGCAATGAGAGCACTGGCATGAAGAGAAAGTGCTGAAGAGGGCAGCTCACCGAGGGGTGAACCCAGCACCCTGCAAACACTTCTTCCAGGAATACTACATGGATTTAGAAGCCCTCCATGTGTGGAGCACATCAGCAGCCCAGAAAAGCCTCTGCTTTTCACTCGCTGATTTACCACCTCGCAGACAGCCCAGTTAGAAGCAGGGTGTGCAAACAGGAGTTCTTGAGCCCTCCTGGCCATCACAACCCTGTCCTGGAGCTCTCCTCTTCCCTTCCCAGGCTCCAGCCGTCCCCACACCACCCCAGGACCCACCATCAGGATCATTTCTCCTGCACAGGGAAGGTCATACACTATAGGCAGCATGTTTTCATCATCGAGCTCAAGCCAAATGGCAATTAACTGCGCAGGGTTATTCATCCCCTCACAGGCTCTGCTACGACATGGAGTTAATATTATTAGATTAAACAGGAGCTCTGTTGTTCCCCCGAATGCTGTGTTGGCATCAATAGCCCTGGGGATGAGGAAAAGAGCTGCTCTCTCTGTAGCATCACTCCCACTCCTTTGAAAGCTCCGTAATATGAAGAGGAGATAATCTGTGGCCTTTGTTAGAAAAAGGAGGGGCTGCAAACTCCAGCTTGCTATGGCTTTTGATAACTCTGGGAGCATCCCTGCCAAAACACTGCTCAGAGGCTGTCAAATGGCCCTTTCTAGACACACTGTCCCTTCTGGGGCACTCACCATTTGTCTCTTCCCAAAAACAAGAGGCACTGCTCCAGTGTCCCCCCTCCCTGCTTTCCCAAGTCCAGCTGTCACAGCGACTGCGACAGCTCCTGGGGGCCTTGGAGGGAGTTATTCCCAGCATGTGCTCTGGAGGAGCCACCAGTTCATAAACACATCTGTGCCAGTGGTACAAACATGCCAGCTACTGCTGCCACAGAGCCTGAAATAAATGAAGCTTGTCACCATGTCATGGTTCTGCCTCGTGGCGCTGCCGTCGCCTCTTCCCCTGCTCGGTGCATTTCACCTGCTAAACTTGGAACCAGCGTGGAAAAATCTTCCTGTTCAGTGAGAGACACGGCTTCTGCTACACTTGGAAAGGTGGAAAGATGAGGAAAAATTGGATATTCAGGTGACATTATTGCTTCTAGTGAACGGGCAGCCTGAATGTGCACGTGTGGGACAGCAGCGTAAATGCTTCTTTTTTGCATCCATGGAAGGTCAAACATGAGCATTTTCAGGATATTTAGTAAGGTTTAATTTAATCTCTTGCAAGAAAAAAAAAATAGCACACCATATCAGCCTCCCCCCACAAAGCTGAATTACTTCTGGCTTTACCATCTTCATCACTTATCCTGTCCAGAGGTTTGACAGCAGAGCAGCTACAGCTGACAATACACACACAGTGTGAAGAACCAGGGCCAGGGCTCAATCCCACTCTGTGGGATCCAGGCCATCATCTTCCCTGACTTCCAAAATTACCCAACTCTTTGCATTTCTCACACATACCACAGCCTGCTTTTGACGCAAGAGAAAGAGGGATTTTCTTCTTGCCAAACACATCCTGCAGCTCCAAGACACCATAATGAGTCTACCAGCCCCTCGAGTTATCCTATGGAAAAAGCTCCAGCCCTCAAGGCTGTTGGACAAACCTTGCTTTTTCCCCTTGTTAGACCCGAGATGGACACAGGGAACAGCTGGGATGTTGTTTTTAAACAAGAGCAATCCATTTAATGAAATGTGAAATTTATGAGCTGGTCAGCCTTAGGAATCATTAAGTCCAGGGACCCTCTGGGACCCAGAGGGTTTCTCAGCTGTCTTCCTCTAGGATCTATAGGCTGCAAGGAAGAAATCTGTAACCCCTTTTGGGCAGCCCCAGAACTGATGTGCCACAACTGGCACCAAGAGACAGGAGTGAGATTCCCGGTTGTGACCTGGAAGAGCAAACTCCCAGCGTTCCTACCACACCACACAGCTGGCTTTTCCATTTCTTCTGTGCTTTTGTTTTCTTAACTGCCTCCAGCAACATGAGCTTGGAGTTTTGTGAATCAAAGCTGCAGCAGGAGCTCTGAGTCCAGTTGCAACTCTGAGAACATAAACCCACGAGGAAAACTGCACCTACAGAGGGAAAAGTTGCCATGCTTGGGCTGGAGCATAGCTTGGGATGAGCAGGGGTAGTGTTCCTTCCCCAGTGCCAGAGAAAAGCCCTCCCTCAGGGCACAGCTCCTGGCACCAGTTTGCAGGATAAATAAATAGATCCCACAGATCAGGGCAGCAGAGATCAGGGTTCAGTGCTACACGAGCATTTACATGCACTGAGAGCCAGAACCTCCCAGAGTTCTCCTCCAAAGCAAAATAACAGCAAAGCAAACAATAACTGTAATAAACACAGCAGCTTCCAAAAGGGACAGATGCAGCCTGTGCTGGATAACAGGACGAGCCTGGTGCTCACGGTGCTGTCCTCTTCACTTACCCACCAAAACATGGGACAACACTGCAAAATCCATCCCTAACAGAAACACATTTGGGTTTGGAAGGGAACTTATAGCCCATCTCATCAGGCCCTTGTTACAAATCCCTTTCCAGCTCTCTTGGAGCCTCTTTAGACACCAGAACATGTTGAAGGAACAACCAGCCCTACAAAACACGGTGTTCCCAGCTCCAAGGGGCAGCCTGAAAACCCTCTTCCAAACCTGTCAGTTGAAATGGTGACTCAAACCCAGGAGAGTGGCCCAGGAGCTCCCAGAAATATTGGCCAGTCATCAAGCCAAGCAAAGTGAGGGGATTGCTGTGGCTACTCTGGCTCCAGCCCAGAGCTGGGGCTGCAATTGCCTCCTGAAAGCAACTGGGTCAAACCCTTCACCTTTAGGCTGGGAACACCAGTGGCCCTTGGACAAGGAGGGATTGGACAGCTCTGCCACAGCCTGACCCTTCTGCAAACACTTCCAGCCCTGGCTGCAGGACTCTCACCCTCTCCAGATGAAACTTCAGGCCAAGAACAGCTCTTCCACTCTTGCCATCCCCACAGAACACAGGTTTTTCCCTCCCCCCTCAGAAAAAAAGGTCCCACAAACCTTTAGGAAATAAATCACATGGTCAGTTTGCAAAAACTTAATACCTGGCATTAGTAAGGAGCTGCCAAGACACTTATTTTGAGACAGAAAACAGTCTTCCCAGAAATCCCAGTGTAGTAAATTAATCCCAGGAGGTAACAGACTGAGCTTTTGCTACTGTAAATAGACCTTTTCATTATTCTGGAGCATTTTGAGGCCAAAAGACCGTCCCAACATATTGGAAAGTGTAAGTAAGTGTCTCACTTCTCTGCAGAAGAGGAACATTAAACAAGCAGAGCAAGACAGATGGATTAGTTCTTCCATTTAGCTGGCAGGGGCTGAAGGGCGACTCTTGTTGCTGCTTCCACTTGTATCTCTGGCTGGGCAGGGAGGACACACATCCCAAAAACCCCTCACACGTGGTGGAAAGAGCTGACACTGAGGGAAAAGAGCTCCAGGACATGGTTGTCTCTCTTGGCTGGGCACGCCAAGGTGACACTTCTGCGAGCTGGGATGGGATTTATAAGTGGTTTTTCAAGCCCTTGCTTAGACCTTTTGCCCTTATTTTTTAAATTAGAAGGTTCATGTGCCTTCTGCTCTACAGCAGGGTGATGGC
>JAWWES010000038.1:3131111-3181887 GCA_035583135.1 Lophotriccus pileatus
GGGCAGCCACAGCTTCTCTGGGCAACCTGTGCCAGGGCCTCCCCACCCTCACAGGGAAGGATTTCTTCCCAATATCTCACCTAAACCAGAGCAGATGCGAGACTCCCCTAATGGCCCAACTGCTTGGTCCAGGATAAACCTAAAGAGGGTGTGCAGGAAGGGCTGGCTCAGAGGTTTCCACCTCAGTCCTAGGCAGGAATTGTTGAAGAACAGCTGCCAAGCCCTCGTCTGGTGGCATTTCGTGGGTGACATCGTGTCTTGAGGCCTCCTGGAGACATTCTCTGCCTCAGGGCTGAGCAGTGTGTGCCTCATGCAGCAACAAGTGCTGGAGTGAAGCACCACTGCAGCCCATCACCACGACTTCGAGGGACTTTGGGTCATGCCCAAAGGGAACACTGGAGGTTGCACAAAGAAAACCAGCCTTGCAGAGTGGGACATGGATTTTTAAAACCTGGATCTCTCAGGGCACTCGAAATAAAAAAAAAACAACACCAAGTTTGTATCTCGTTGCCTCTGCTTGACTCTTTTACCTCCACACTTTATTGGTTTGCCAGAACTTTCCAAATACAGCTAATAGCATTTTTAAGTGTTTATGTTTGCAGTACTTACATTTATTAAGGGAAGGCTTCTTTTTAATATTGGCCCTTCTTTCTCCTTCAGCTGGCAAGCAGCTCCCAGAAGCTTGTACTGATTCTGATCAGATGTCTAAAACTTTCCACATATGATGCCAAATTAACATCTCTGACTGTAGAAATGGCTGTGGATAAACACATGTATATCTAGGAAAAACAAATGCTAAGGAAAAGATACACAGAGCTGTGTGTGCAATAAAAATGCCTCTCTACTTCTCCATTAGAGCCATGCCAAAATGTGAGATGGGGAACAGGAGGGGAAAATCGGGAAAGGAAGGGTCCAGCTCTGCCCTCAGTGCCCAGATCCAGGTGCCCATGGTGGTGCCAGAGGGTTGGGAAAGGAGAAACAATTGTGTAATACAAGGGCAGGATGAAAAAGGGGGATCAATAAACTGTATCTCCATGAAGGTTGATCCCACACTCCTGCTTTTCAAAGGTAATAAATAAGGGAAAAGCTCCCAGAGCAGTGGTTAAACCAGGGAGAGTTGGCAAACAGCATTCTCTAACATCTGCTCCCTTTAAAAACGTATGTCTCTGAAACATAAGCAGAGCACAGGGCTCTCTGAAGGCCTTGTCTGGTCCCAGCTCAGGGAAGGCAGTTGGGAATCGCACTGCAGGGTGGGATGGAGCCCACCCAGCTGCTCTGCACTTGCCTTTCCAAGGACAGCAGATGCCAGTGCAGGAGGTCTTCTGGGGTTTGCCATGAGCTGCACCCCGTGCCCAGGAGCAAAGGAAAATGGAGGTGAGCAAACATGGCTTGATTAAACCTGTTTGTTCCCCCTCTTATGGTTTCTCCACCAGCCATCAGTGTCTCTAGCAAGCATCCCCTTGCATCTTGTTATCCCCAAACCCTCTCTCTGATCTGGGGACTGAGGGGTTTATTAGAAGCAAGGCAGCCTCATCCCCAGTTTGCCACCGTGTGCCAAGACAGGCACAGCAGGGGTGAGGCTGAAAACTCAGCAATTAGACCTGTGTCTGGGGACCCTCCTGCTCCTCCTCTCGCACTGGTTCTGCTGGTTGGCTCACCAGGGGATGATCAAACTGATGCACAGTTGGGGAATGTTACTCATCCAAAGCTTGGCACCTCAAACAGAATATGTCATGGGAATGTGGAAGGCATCAGGAAGGCTGATTCCTACAGGCAGAGCAGCAGCATCTCAGGAAGGAGACAAAAAGAGTCTCTGTAAAGACTGTTGCTGAAGGTGCTTGCTCAGACCTCACATTCTCCAGGAAGAAAAGAAGAAAAACTCCCTGCTTTTAGGGAAATGCTCATCCCAAACTCCCAAAGCTTTCTCACTCTGATAACTGCATCCTAAAAGCCTGCCTTGCTCTGGTGACACCCCTGTTTGCCTCATTCACCATCCCAGTAATGGCATCACCAAGTCCCAGTGGGAATGCCCACAGCTCCCTGGGACACTCCCTGCTCCTTGGTGGGAGCACACAGCGGTGGGAGCACCACCCCCACGTCCCTGCCATGTCACCAGGGCTCAGTTCATGCGTTGGTCACATGCAGATGAGGAGCTCTGAGCGTCCATGTGGCACCATCCACCCTCAGAGCACCCCGGCCCAGGCTTCAAAGCCAGCTCCGTGTCCTCTTCCCTTCGGAGCAGCATCTGGTCCAGGGCAGAGACAAATTCCAGAGCCGAGGTTGCCATCTGGGTCCTGTCCATCTGTGCTGGAGCATTTAGCTGCAGCTGATGAAACACGAGGGCTGGACTTGAATTTTCCAATATCTCATAAATGTTTAACAAAACTATCCACTCAGTGCTATGCATTTATTAAAGGGTTTTGTTGGTTTTTTTTTTTTTTTTTTTGGTTGCTGTGTTCTGTATTCACAATAACATTTGTCAAAGCATAGGAGCAAGCTCTGCTTTCAGTTACTCCGGGTTTCTAGAGGCCATTCCCCAGTTTTCGCTCGTGGAAGTATGAGAAGATGGTCTGTAATTTTAATTGCTGTCTGAAATACCCGTAAATGAAAGTGGGCTTGGGAAGCTGAGCTGTTGGCAGATGTTTCCAAATACCTCATTACAAATGCAAACAAACCAGAGTTTTTGCACTCAGAAATTTGCCAGGGGATGCAGAAGAAAGCAATAAAGCCCTGTTAGGTGATTCACAGGGCATCATCCCAGGAGAATGAAAAGATATATATTTACCATCTGGTGCAATGAGATGCCTTCCAAAATCATCCAGACCTTCCCCTTTTTTCCTCAGAAATAACTCCATGAGCAAGGGACAGAGGCATCCTTGGAGGCAACCGGAGAAGAGCCAAATTGAGGAGCAAATTTGGAGGCAGAAATCTCTCATTTCGCCTCCATATTCTGCTTCTAATTTACACTAATCATGTCCATGTTATTTTTAATTTATCCTGTGGTGGAATTCACCCTCTGATGAGGAAAAGGGCTGGTCCCATGGTTGTGGGAGGGAATGAGGGCTCAGGTGTCTGAGCTGTGTTTGCAGGTCACTGGCATCTGTTTGGCTTTTGTGGGGGGAAAAATTGGGTCCATCCTTTTTGGGGCACAGCAAGGCTCATAAAACCCCAGAATGGTTTGGGTTGGAAGGGAGTTTAAAGCTCACTTTGTTCCAACCCCCTTGCCATGGGCAGGGATATATTCCACTATCCCAGGGTGCTCCAAGCCCCATCCAAACTGGGCTTTGACACTTCCAGGGCTGGGGCAGCCACAGTTTCTCTGGGCAACCTGTGCCAGGGCCTCCCCACCTCCCAGGGAAGGATTTCTTCTTAATATCTCATCTTAAACTACTCTTTTCCAGTCCATCCAAGGCTCCATCAGATCACCTGGTGCTCGGGCACTGCCATTTCCTTTACTGCAGGTACGGTGATAACTTCTGAATGGAGGGAATATCTCCCTGGTTAAGAGCCAAAGGTGTTGTGTAAGTGGTTCTTGGACACATGGAGCTATTTGGAGGAGGTGAGAGCCCCAGGAGCAGGAGGGTGAGTGTGGCCCCAGCAGCAGCAGCAGCAGCTGGATGTGCAGGAGCAGATGTTCTGCAGGGGAACGTGTCGGGGCGATCCCAAGAGGAAGAGCTGGGATGATCCTGATTCATCCAGACAGCATCTCCTGCGCTGCAGAGGAAGCTTCACTGCACCCACCAACCCTGGTCCAAATCCAAGCTGAGAGCAGGTGTGGGCAGAGGACACTGTCTGGTGGAAGAAGCGTGTTTCTGCCAAGATGCTTTCAAGGAGCACGTCGGCTCCTGGGCCTTAATTATCCAAGGAAAGGGAATAGTTTTGAGAGTGCTGTTCATCCTGAGGTATCCCAGGAATTACAAGGAGCTTTGGCTTCCCAATACCTGGGTGTTTGCCACACTGGACCTGCTGCTCCTCAGTTATCTCTCATTTCAAACCCCAGTCAGTTTTCCAGGTAGCACAGCACCTTCTTGTGCTGAAAGCACAGAGCAGAGGACCCCATTGCAGTGGCAAGAGAGGGCGAGGAGACCTGGCCATGGCTGGTCACAAAAGCCATGTTGAGGTCCCTCAGCTGCCTTTACACAGATCCTTCTCCTCCCTCAACCAGCCCATGCACTTTTCAAAGCAGCCAGACAGCATTCCTCGGCCTCCTGAATGAATGGAATAGGCTTTTCCAGGGGCTGTCTGCAGCCCAGATGCATTCAAGGGACAACTGGGCTCTTCTTTCCAGGAGATCCTTTGATCTCTCCCTGAAAACGGACGTAGCATTATTATTTCTCTTTTCTCTCTTTTTCTTTTTTTTTTTGCAGTCTGCGTTGCCATCTCTGGGAGAAGCAAAAGATGTAGGACACTTGGTTATCATAAAACCCTGGTTTCAATTAACTGAGCCCCCCTGCCCCCTTTTAAGTCAACTGGCCCGCCTGTCAGAGATGTCGTGAGGGCATCTGGGGCACACGTTGGGACTCTCAAGCTGGAGAGGTCCTTGTGAGCCTCCTCTTCCCCCTCTGTGCTGAGGCTGTTCACAGAAAACATGCTGTTTTAATACAGCCCAAATTAAAATGTTGTTCAACCAAAGACCTGATGGTTGTGGATGCCAGGATTTTTTGGGAGCAGAAGCCAGAGGAGGGTCACAGAAAATAGTGTTGGTCTGCTTTTTATTTTTCTTTTCTTTCTCCTTTTTCCTTGCTTTTTCCCCTCACTACTTGTTCCATGTCATAAAGAAGCTGGGAGATGGTGCAAGATAACTCCCAACATGGAGAGCTGGCTGTGCAAAGCAGCCATGCCAGAGGGAGGGCATGGACCAGGCATGGACCCCAGGGATGCAAAGGGATGCAGGATGCCAGAGCACCAGGACATGCTTCATTCCAGACCCTCACATCCCCACCCTGGCTGCCCAACCCAGTGCCCAGCCAGCAGTTGGCTGCCTCACTCCAATGGAGATTTTTTCTGGCACAATCCAGATTTTTTCCCTGTATTTGACTTGGCATTTGGGAATTTCCACCCCCACCCTGCCCAGGCCCACCGCTCCCCCCTGAGCAAACACTCCTATCAGCTATCCACAGGGGAATTTCCTCTCCAAAGGCTGCTCCCTGGAAGTGGAGGCCAAGCTGCCACGCACCAGCCTCCAGATGTTTCTCCTCTCCCTTCCCTTCCCCGTTGTTCTCCTCCACTGCAGGAACGAGCTCAGGAGCTGAGCTCTTGAATCCCTGCTACAGTGATCCTTTTGCTGCTAAAAAAAAAGTGGAAGCAGAGAAGGAGGCACTGCAGATTCCTGGAGATGCATTTCCAGCCTTTCCCAATCCCTTGGGGAGGAAATGTGCGGCAGCAGTGCTGCAGGGAAGAGTGTGGATGAGGAGAGGAGGTTCCTCAATTTCTGTGTGCTTTGCAGCACCTACATGATGCAACCACCATTCCACAGGCACATTTTTAGACTGTGAGTCAAGTTTCATGGAAGTTTTGCAATCATCCCAGAAGCACGTTTGATTTATAGTTACTTTCCACCAGAACACATGGAAGGACACTCCAGCTCTGTTAAGAATATCTGGAAACAGAGGCATCATGCAGGGAGGGATTCTCACAACATAAATTAAACTGGGAGGCCAGTTCTCATGCCTAGTGGAAACTGTGCAAAACGGTGCACACTGAGTTTTCCCTGTTCCTTCAAGTAAAAAGCTCCCAGATTCCCATTGGCATTTAGAATAAAATTGGAGGGATCTGGATCCAGCCCCCAGATTTAACTCCAGGCTGCTCTGAATGCAAACTGCATCTACTGGAATTCCACTCTGAGTGCAGACGTGCGACTCCTGCTCTAATTACACACGTTCACTCTGTATTTCTTGGGAAAAAAGATGAAGATCTATTAAAAGAAATGTTTTGTGCTTGCAAAGGGGGAGAGCAAAGCATAGCACAACCTGCTTATCTCGGCTGTAAAGACATCATTGAAATTTTAGAATAAAATAGGAGCATGACCCTACCTTATTGTCTGATGCTTCTGGCTCTAATTAAGCAGATCCTAATGGGTAATGAGCAGGGTTTGTGTAGTTCTTTGCTTGCTGGACTACCGAAAAAATTACTTGTGCCTTGTGATGGGTTGTTGTGGGGAGAAGGAGCCACCATTTCCCCCTGAGACACCTACAGATGCTTCAGGGCAGGAAAATAGGGGCCATAACTTCCACTTCCTTCAGCACAGCTCTTGGGGAGATGCTCTGGAGACAAGTAGAGGTCCAGGTTGCACATCCTCATCCAAGAAGCCCAAATCCCTTCTGTTCATGCCCTCATTTAGGGCAGCACCAACAAATCCCAAGCCTCAGGGAGGTTTCAGGTGTTACCCGAGAAGCAGACAGGTCAGTACTGCAGAAAAATTAATTCTGGAGATTTTGTGTTAATTATAAAGTCTTAATTAGAGTCAGAGAAGTCACCCTCTCCTTTTATGCTCATTGCATGAGCAGGAAGACAAAGGTGCAGCATCAACACTCACTCTGAGTGATTTGACCAAGAATTTAGACCAGCAATGATCATTTCTGTGTGCCTGGAGGGAGAGCTCTGAAAACTTAACAAAAAATGGGAGTTGAAGGCTGTGAGAATGATTTCCTGGCCATGAGGAAAATTGCTGAAGTGGGCTGGGGAGAGAGCAGGAACTGCAGTGGTGGCAAGGTCACGGCCACGGCATTTGCTCTCCATCCATCACCGCTTCTCTGGGAGAGAGCACAGGGGTGGAGGGTGACTCAGTTGAGAGTTCTCAGCCCCAGGGCCTTGGCTCTGCCCAATTCGTGTCTTTTTGGCCCAAGCTGAGTAAATCCAAGAGAAGAAAAGGCAGTGGATGGACCCTGGAGGGCTGTAAGACCTGGATCAGGCTCTCCCCTGTTCTCCCAGTATGTACTCTGGGGTGGTTCCAATTTCCACTGGCTATTCCACCCTATATGAGGAACCATCACCCCACCACTGCAGGTTTTTTTTCCCCCACAAAATATGTATTTTCTGGGAAATCCACTTCTTTTTTTTTTAAAGATGTGTTTTCCAAAAAATATCTTTTCTCTGAAATATTTGCATTTTAGAGATGCAAACTATTGTGTAAAAATGGTGATTTTCAATCAGTCTCACTGCTGAATCCCTAATTTCAACACAATCTTCAGGATTGCTCTGAGTTTCCCGGGGCTGCTGGGGACAGAGGCTGATTCCAGTCCATCAGAGACAAGGAAAGCTTTTCCATACCATGTCCCACTGTATTCAAACACTGAGTTTTTCTTCTGTAGGAAATAAGCCACTGTTGTAGCTTCAGACTCAATTAAGGGTGGATTTGAATATCGGGCTGTAACAACCAAAATTTGGCTTTTTGGCAGTGTAGAAATTGTGGGAAAGCATTCAAACTCTGTTTGGAATAGCTCCTTCCCAACTGGAATACATCTGTCTGGGTTTAAAGAAAGCATCCAGGTCTGAGTCCAAGCTTTAAAATGTTTGTTCTTTTTAAAGCAAAAATCCCAACCTAACGGATTTGATATTTTCAACAGTCCTGTATATTTGTTTGCTGGTTTATAGAAGTACAGACCTATAGCTTGTTTCTACCAGCTTGCTATTTCAAAATAACTTTGTGTGCTCTTCTCTTCCTAGATGATTGGATTGGAGGCTCAGTGCACACTTTTAAAGCTCTCTGGTATTTTGGAACCTGCATTTTCTGGGTTGTTTTCAAGCGTTGTGAGGAAATGTCACCTATCTCGAGAAACAAAATTCAAACAAACAAAAAAGCTAGGGAAAACAATCTAAATGGGTGTGTGTGTGTGTGCTGTGTCTAATCATCTCCACACACAGGATGTACCGGGAATGTTTTCATAGCTGGAGAAATCGAAGGCTGTTTCTAGGAAATCATCTCCTCGAGGCACAGACTATGTATGAAGAGCTGCAGACCCCGAGGTTTTCTGACGTGGTCTGCACTGCCTTGAAAGTTGAGCAAGAATGAAAAATTGTGCTTTAATGGACCAGCAAACTCTTAAGTGACATCCAAGTGACAGCGCGAGAGGGAAACACCACATCCTTCAGCTTGCAGCGAGAGGGGTAGAAAAGCAGCAAGGGATGACGTGTTTATAGAAACATCCCCGAGCCTGGATCCTTTCCAACACATTACTCGGTGCGAAGGAATGTCTTAAATAGCTTTTTGAAAATGTATGTTGAAACACAGAGCTCCATATGTCCTGTGTCATCACCCCTGTGATATACCAGCATCCCGGGGCCCAGGGGCAGAGCCAGACTGGGAATGCACCCACGGCTCATCCTGCTTGGAGCTGAGCACTCCCCAGCCCCCTGCTTGCCCCTCTGGGCAGGGGGCACGTGTATTTTGTCCCAGAAGTTCAAATCCACACCCAACTGCTCTGGTTGTTAATGCCCAGGTCTGCAGCGGGTCTCAGATGGGACTTGGCCTGAGCTCACATGCAGGAAAACCTGCAGTTAATCAACTTTGTCCTAATTCTGCCGCAATAGGGAATAATTAAGGCTATTTCAACAGAACAGGAGAAGGAATGCAAGTTGAACACCCAAAGCTGAGAAGCAGCAAACCCTGAAGGCACCTGTGGATGCACAGGGGGCAGAGGTTGGGCTCCTGGATCACGGCATGGGGAGCTCCGGGCAGCAGCAGCCTGGAAACCTCGGAGTGATGGTGCAAATTACCTTTCCCCTCCTGTTCAAACTTGTTAAATAACAATCCCTTTGCCTTCGTGGCCTCTTTGCTTCCTTGTGGCCTCTTTCCTTCATTGCTTCCAGGTACAGGCCGGGTCAGCTCAGGCCAAGCAAGTGGTGCTGGTTAACAACTGGCACCGCCGGAGCAGACGGAGCGACTGAGGGTCAGACCCAAGTCCTGGTGGGGATGAGCCTGTCTGTGGCATGGATGGGACCTGCTCACCCTGCCCTGCTCCAGCAAGCCTCAGCATAGAGTTATTCTGCTTTGTTCCATCCAGGCTTCACTGTACACTTTTGTCCCCTGAAGTGGTTGGGGTGTCCAGACCCAGCAAACACATTTGAGTCTCTCCCAGATTTTCATTCACGGCATGAAAGCCCATGGGATGGATGTGTTCTGGGGAGAAGGGTCCCCTGCCAGGTAGCCAGGTTTTCATCCCAAATCTTGGGGCAAATTTGGACCCAGGGGTTTGGACTCAACGATCTTGGATGTCTTTTCCAACCTTAATAATTCTATGATTCGATGATGTCGCTTCCTGTTATTTCGACAACAGCCTCATGTTGAGAAACCAAGGATAAAGTCAAGGAGATGCTTATCCAGGCAGTGAGATAAAAATCCCTTCTAAACTTACTTCTGAAGTTATCTGGGGCTGCTGCAGAGAGAGAAACAACTTCAAATAGATGGAATTACAGTTGTCTTTACAAGTTATTTTGCTATTTCTTCACTGCAGAAATAAATCCCTTTGTTCTGTCAGAAAAAAATGTGCCAGAAGAGACTGTCCTTAATACAAACTCTATGGCTGATTATTTCTTAAAATAAACAAACCCGAGATGTTAAGAAAATAAAATGAGTTTTCTAAGGATAAATATGAACATCACAGGCATTTCAGGTTGCAACTGGAGGTCATGTCCCCTTAGGGCACAGTCATCATTTGGGATGTCCAAGCCAGTGGGAGTGGGGTTGGATTGCTGACCCCCCCAGAGCTGGATTTGGGCTCTGATTTCCCAACTTGAGCTTTGCTTCTTTGAGGGTGGATTAATCCAGACCCAGTGCCCAGACCACAGTGCTGGGAATACGTCAGAGTGTCTGCAGGAGCTTTTTGGCTGACGTGGCCAAAGGTCAGAGGTTGTGACATTAAAGCTGCCAGGAATTCTCCTCCAGGAACTTCTTTAGTTTTGTTTTGTTTTGTTTTGTTTTGTTTTATTTCTCATCCCAAACCAAAAAACCTGGCAGAAAACTTTGTCCTGCACCTTTGCTCTTTTTTTCCTTTATCATCATTTTTTCCCCCCCCTCCATCACTGGAACAAAGAGCCCTTTCCATTAAGAAAGAAGCAATGGAGAAATTACAGTGAGAGAAAAATGAAGGAAATTGGTTTTCTCCCCAGTGACATGTTGGATCTATAACAGTGATTAAAGTGCCAATTCCCAGGGAACTTAAGGCATTATGTGTTTGGCTTTCCAAGCGATCCGAGTGCCGAATTCCCTCCAGATTCCTAAGGAAAGCACAGCCCAGGTGCCTGTGTAAGAACAAGTAGCCCTGAGCTTTCCCAGCTCTCCTCCCTTTCATGTCAGCAGTGGATCTGCTCAAGGGTTAATGGCATCTTTAACTTCCATCAGCCGGATTGCGACTCAATTTTACATTTCATCTCTCTCCACAGAACTCCTATTGATGTCAATATCCTGTTCGGGGTGGTTTGTTTTGTTTTTTTTTTTTTTCCCCTCCCTTTTGATGTTTGATTTTCTCCTGCTGGCTGTGTGCATGTACACAGAGGCTGATCAGAGTATATGACATTTATTTTAACGAGGGAGGAGAGGGAGTGGGATGTTTTGTCTCGTTCGACATCCCCTGCCCTGCGAGGGGAGGTAGCTGTCACCAGCTCGTGTCACAGATGGAATATACACTTCCTTGGCTGACAATAACTGTTAATTGAAGAGGATGAGACCTGCCTGGGCTGCTGAGGGAGTTGCAGCCTTGAACTCAGGCTGAGGAGGTGTGGGGAGGTCAGTGAGCTGGGGCTGGGATGCAGGACACGTTTCCAGCCAGTGGTGATAACACACTGTGACCAGCTGTGGCAGCTCCGTGGCAGGGCTGGAGATTATGGCTGGAGACTGCCACGTTTCTGGGCTGTCTCCTCCTTCCCCCACAGCACTGGGATGGGCACTCCAGGTTCAGGCTGAGGCTCACAGCTGCTTCTGCTCCTAACCTTGTTTTGATGGGTGCCCCTTGGATGGGGATGAGAACCCGGATTTGCTACGAGCTCTTTCAACAGATCATTCCTGATAGAGTAATGCCCTTTTTTCCCCGTGGCAAAATGCCGTGAAACTACCTCACAAAATTGGTGTTGATGTTGGAGCACCTGAAGAGCATGAGCTGTGTCCAGGCAGAAAAAAATTAGCCATGAAAATCTTCCCGAATTCTTTCATATTTCTTGATACAACTATTGCCAACCTCAGGGTTTGGAATCCAAAATTCACATCCAGATTTCCTTTGGCAGCGGCTTCTTCAACTTAGGATGGGCTGACACAACTTGGGGAATGAAGGCATGTATTGAAGTCTGAGACAATTTGGCTTCTGCTCAGGATCCACAAGTTCAACCCATGTCTTTGCAAATAATTCCCTCTGCCAAGGCTGCTCGGACTCCTCTCCACTCCCTGGGGGGAGGAAGGGTCAGTGTCTGGGGGGACAGAGGGGACACAGGGCATTTCCATGGAGTGCCACCATCCACACTCACACAAGAGCTCATGCACCCAGTGGGTGTTTGGTTTAGCTCTGCTGGAGGAGCTGACACAAACCTTCCCAGCTGGTAGCTGAGCTAATGATAATTTAATGTGCGACTGCTCTGTTTATGGTAAAATGCTGACCACATGGAGCACGATGGGTTTTGTGCACGGCACCTCACCAGGAAAAAATGCAAAACCCACGAAGAACAACTGGAGTCTGCACTTTTCCCAATCCCCAGATCATTTTCCTCGGTAGCTGGAATGTTTCTGATGTGGCATTCCCTACTCTCCTGCTCCCAGGCCAGGAGCTGAAGGCACATGGCTCAGAAAGCGGGAATGGTGGCACGGGGTGGATTCTATCCATGAGGGACTTCCCCATGGGAGATGGGATATTGGGAGTGGAGGGGTGGAACCACAGCCCTTCCAGGAGCAGACAGATCTGCCATCCTCTGTCTGTCATTGCTTGTTTTTATAAATTACCAGTGTCAACATCTAATTACAAACCTCTTCCTTGCTAAAATCCCACGCTGCAATCGATAAGGCAGCACGTCTACAAGGCTTTGGGGTTCTCCAGGGTGAAACAGGGCAGATAAATAATAATCAGATCGCTGTGAGACCAGATTATTTTCTCTCTTGATCAGCAGAGAACACTCTGTAGTTCTACTCACAGCAGACATGAAGGAATACCTGATGATAATAATAAAAATATTAATAACAATTGGTAATATAATAAATTGCTATGCAAATCTGCCAACCAGCAGGAAAGCATTTTACTGGCCTCTTTCCATATTATGGGGTATAATTAATATGATATATGGACAAACATGTATTTTATTTCCAGTATGGGAGTTGTAATTTCCTGGGGCTTGGAAACCCAGATGTTTTTGAGTTTAGAATATATAAGGATTTGTTTTTAAAGAGTATTTCAGTAAATGTTGGGGGGGGGGGGTGTCTTTTATTTAGTTCAAAGTTTTATTTGTGTGCTTTCAGCCTGAAGTTCAGAGCTTCTGATTGGATTCTTGCTGGGAGCAGAAATAGAGGAATAGTGAAGGGCTGAAATATGCAGACAGCCACAGGACAATAGCTGTGGGAAGCCTTGTCTGCCTTTGAAATGAGTAGTCATCCAAGGGACTGGGATGGTCCCGGGCTAGAAGAAGCCCAGGAGGCTGACAGGAGATGTAAGCAGGGATCATGGCCCTCGAAAGCGAGACACACATCCCAAAATAAACCCTGCCTTGTGGCCCAGGCTGCCCAGCCACCATGGTGGTGTGGCACTGGGAGGGTTCCCAGACAGGTTTTGAATGATACCCTTGAGATGCAAGTTAGAGAGTTCCTGGGGTTAGTCATCCACAGGCACAGCAAAGATCCATTTCACCTTTTTCCCTGAGTTTCTTTGCCTTGTAAGGGCTGGAATAGTGACTCACATCTTCAGTACATTAAACCCTTCTCCACGGGCCCATGGATGGAGAAATCATTAAGGAGCTGACAACATCTCAAGCTCAAAAGTCAGCACACACTGAGTCATTAAACGTTCCTGAGATCTGGGTGCAGACCACTTTGCTGTATCTCTAACCCTTTTTCCCACCCACTTTTTGAGAGCTTGTGTTTCTCATTAACTTTTCCAAGTCCCACCACCTCCACAGAGCTGTCAGGAAGCATTATTCCAGATGTGCAATGCCATCCTTGTCCTGAGGCTGGTTACACATTCACAGGATGGAGCATTTCTCACAAAGAAAGAGCCACTAAGCTCAGCTGAACAGAGGATTTTAAATAGCCCAGAAGTTCTCATTTTTCTTCTTATGCTGTTGTTATTTCAATGCTTCTGGTCATGCGAGTAATTGGAAATCAGCTCTTCTACCGGGAGCAAAATCTCTGATTTTCTCCTTTGAGCTTTTTTAGGAATTAATACAAACTTAAGTACATCTCAGTTAGTGTCTCCTTCCCTTTTCCTTTGCTTAGTTCACCAGATCAAAGAGTGACCATTTGCAAACGTGTTTTCTGCGGTGCTGACCAAGCTCTTCTGCCCCCACCAGCCTCGTGCCTTGAAGGATCTGGGTCTCCTGCAGGAGAAATAGATTTTGGCAGAAGTAATTTTGTGCCCAAACACTCCAGACCCTGCTTTTCTCTGGAGCTCTGCAAAATACACTCACATGCCACTCTTTGTTCCCAGTGGAGTGCAAAGAGTTTCAGCAAGATTAACCCTGGTTATCGACTGTGTCTGCCTCCGAGAGGCCAATAACTGTGGAGCTCTCCAGTGAAGTTTGTAACCAAACATGGGGCTGAGCGGTGCAAAAACACTCAGGCTGATTGTCAGTGGATGGAAACTGCAGCCTCAACTTTTGATCTGCTCAACAAGTTGAAATAATAGGGCTATTAGGTAACTTGATTTCCAAATCACGCTGAGTGCCAGCGATAATTACAGTGGAGTGGATGTGGACTCGGTGTGTCCACTAATCAGGGGGTTTTTGTGCTGTCACAGCTACCTGGAGCATGGCTGACTGGGGTTCTGAGGCTTTTCTACAGGCAGAGTAAATTGCTCCTAGGTTGAGTCTGTTCACCCTGTTAGAAAACGTGCCCTGCCAGCAGCAGCTCCTGGCTCAGACTGGCTTTATCCTCAGGACGCTGCCGACATGGCTGGAATTGGAACAAGCTGATCTTCAAGTGGAAAGACTCAGTTGCCACATTAGCCCCCAGGGGCACTCATTCCTGCGTGACAGAGTTTCCCTTCAGAGGGTTTGGTGGATGCTGGGTCAAAAATCTCTGCAGGCTGCTGGCAGTTCTGGGCTCAGGAGTGGGGATTTTAAGCTACACAAGTGGTCTGAAAGTTAGGAAGGTCTTCCCTGTAGGCACAGCAACCCCAAGCCTTCAAAAGTCATGAGATGGTTCAGAATATCCCATTTAATGGCAGTGTTGTTTCATCTTTAAAAAACCCCTTCCAACTCCCAACTCAAACCATCCTATGATTCTACAATTCCCTCCCCACTGAAACTTCAACATTTACAGGTCTTATTTACTTTGGGATCCATTTGGGCCACCAGGAAAACACCAAACACCAAAACTGTTGATAAAATTGGGAACTGACTATGAGAACTGTCTTAGAGCCACCAGAATTAACTGACCAGGTTTTGGAAACACTGTAAGTCCCTCCATACCTGTGTTCTCTAAACTAAGACCTAACAGCACAGAAGGCTCTCTCTGTCTAGACATATTTTAATCAAGAGCTCATTCTTCTTCCTCCTGCTATTTAGCCTGCAAGTGCCATGGCTGAAATCATCTTCCAAAATCAGAGACTTTACAAAATTGCAGGGAAGAGGCACCACTGTATCATTATCCTCCTCAGAAGAGCCTGTTAAAAATACACCACGTATCCACGCGGGCTGTGGTGCCGAGAGGGGCAGCAGCTTCCAGATGCAGTCACCAGCTCAGGAGCTTAATTTGGGATAAGCAATCAGCTGGGATACTGTGTGGTTCAGTCTCTTTTCTATACTCCCTGAACAATTCCTGGATGAGATATGGGCTCCCATCTGCTCGGGGAAAGCAGTGCAGCCCCTTGGAAATCATCTCAGCACCCGTCGGATGGGCTGGAACATCCCAGCTGAAGCAGGCAATGTCCTGTCCCATAAATGTTGGGGTGGGGATAAGCAGCAGCCATAAAGCATCTGCCACATGGGAAACATTGCCCAGAGAAGCTGTGGATTCCCCATCCAGTTCAAGGTCAGGTTGGAAGGGGCTCTGAGCAGCCTGGTCTAGTGGAAGGTGTCCCTGCCCACGACAGGAGCTTGGAATAAGATGGTCTTTAAGGTCCCTTCCAACCCAAACCATTCCGTGGTTCTGTGATTCCACGAACCAGCTGTGCTTACAGAGGTGCTTTTGGTGGCTGTAGTGAGAGTGTGCATGCCCTGGAATTGCTTCCTGCTCCCTGCAAGTGTGGAAGTGAAACAGGATGGTAAACAGCTCTATTTCTGCTTCTCTTTCCAGCCAATGTCATCTCACTTCTGCTTATGTTCAGTTCTGGAGCCTCAGACCATGAGCTAATTTGGCTTCTCGGAGCAGAGGCAGAAGCCAAATAGAAAGGGGGGAAAAAAGGGAAAAAAATAATATAGAGCAAACAAGCTCCCTGTTTTCCAAGGCAAAGGGATGTGATGGTACCAGCCCCTCTTTCCATCCTGTCCCTTAGCAACGTAATCCTGTATTTTCTGTACTCTCTCCCTGCTCTGAATTTTGCCTGTGGCTGCTGAGGGCCGGGAGCGATGGCTTGTGGCTCACCACAACCAGGACACTGGGAAAATGATGCTGAAATAGTGGAGCCCAGGAAGCAACATTTTTTTTTTTGGTACATGTTCTTTTTCCTGTGATTTTTATTTACTAAATGCTGAATGAACCCTAAAGCACATCTATGGACATAGTCAAAAATATATTCAACCTTTAGCATCATCCCCAGTTTCATTTTTCATTGCAAATGAAACAAGGGGGTGGGGGATCCTCCCGGACAGGAAAACTAACTCCTTCTGTTCTTTCTCCCAAAAGCTGCTCAGCACCTCTATGTAAAGTCAATTTTCTTATAAAACAATAAAACCTGGAAAAACCATTCTGAAGGATGGCTCAAAGATGTATATATATATATATTTTATTTGATGAACTGATAAGGGAGTTTTCTGGCCTCGCTGCAGGCCATTAGAGCGAGATAGCTTGCCAGATTTTGAGCACACATGATGTTTAATTCTCTCCAAATTGTGCCCTGGGACAACTGTGCTAAAAACCAGGGCTGAGAAAAGACAATCAGTGATGGTAGCAGTACCAGCCCTGCCAAGAGAAGCTCGCAGTGGATCCCAGGACACACACACTGAGCTCTGCCAGCATCAGTTCTCTCTCTGCTGACTCTAACAGATGGACAAAGTATAAAACCAGTGTGGGACAGGGAAAGAAAAATAATGAGACACTTCAAAACAAAGGGCATCATTTTTGTGCTCTGGACCAGCCTCCCGGGGGGAACACACAGCAGAAATGTCACTTATTTCTCTCCCCAGACCAGCTGGTTTGAGGGCACCTTTCCTCCTGCCTGCAAACCTCTCCAGTCCTCCCATCTCCCCACATGAATTCAGCCTCAGCCCTTTGCCCAGAAGGGTTCCTTTAACAAGCAGCCAAGCTCTTTGCACATTCTCCTTAGTTCTGCAAATTGAAGGCCCGTCAGTTCCCAACACGGGGAAAACATCAGGCTCTCGTGGGCTTTCCATGGCTCTTTGTTGTGAGCTCATTGGAGAGCTAATGGCCATTCATGAGCTCCCAGTGTTGCAACACGATCCCTTCTTTTCCATTATGATTTTAGAAAAAGAGGGCAAGGAAAAAAAGAAAGAGGGAAGTCTTTTAGCAGAGACGTTTCAACAATTCCTTTAATGGGTATATAAACAGGAACAAAATCAAACAGCAATTAGCTGTAATTATACTTTGGCCTAAAAAATCCCACACATGTGAAACCATTTCCATAGCAATTACTGAGGACTTTCTGCACACACTTGGCTGGCACAATTATTCCAAGTGTGCCCTTCAGGAGGGAGCAAATTCCTTCCCCTCCTGGTTGCTGGGTTTTCCTCCTCCCTGTGGACGTGGGGCTGAGGGATCTGAAGGACACTGAGTCTTTCCTGGGAATGCCACACTGGGCTGCAGCTCTTGTGAAGCCTGCAAGAAGCTGTCCAAAATTCAGGTTTCCCCACCATGCAGGTGGAACCAAGGGCTGACCAGTCCTTCTTGCAGAGGCAACAGCACCGGTGGGAGCGGTGACAGCACGGGTGACAATTCCACCTGTCCTCATGAAAATGTGTTCTGGAGTCAGGTCAGAGCCCGTGCTGGGGCTCCTTCTGCCTCCAGAGACAGCAGAACAGCTGGCTGGCTGATTTCTATTCCGACCAGCACGGCTGCTTAATCTTGACTTATGGAGGAAACATATGGAAGGTATTGAAAAAAAATATTGCTCTGCTCTCTGCAGCTCCTCTCTCCCTTTCCTTGGAGCACGGGCCAGAAATATTAAACATCTGGGATTCTTTAGCACAGGCTGACTTATCAGGGCTCTCACCCCGTGGGCCATGGATCAGTCCACCCTGCAGGTACCACGGAGGGACGTGGAGAGCGTTTTGCTGAGATCAGCCCACTCCCCAGGGAACGTGACCTGCTTCCTCAAGACATGGGGGCTGCAGATGGAGGCAGAGCTGCAGTCATGTCCAAACCTTCCCAAAGCATTCAGCTGCCAGGTGTGGCTCAGCAAAGCCCACGGGTCATGGAATGACAGAGTGGTTTTGGTTGGAAGGGACTTGAAATCTCAAGTCGTTCCAACGCCCTGCCATGAGACACCTTCCACTCGAAGGTCCTGCCAGCCCAGGCAATCCATCACTGTAGGTAGGGTAGTGTGCCAAGGTCTCCAGTGATACCCAGTGTTTTGAAAGCCTTTATTTAATACGTGCAATTTTCTTTTAAAAAGATAAAAGAAACAAAGCCAACAGGTATTTTTGAGCCCGGCTGCCACTGCTGCAACAGCCACGCACAGCAGAGCTGACTGTCCTGACAAAGGCACATGAAATGGGATTTCAGCACTGTGGAAGCTCAGAACAGAGCTGAAGGTTACCTGGGGCTGGCAGCATTTCCAGCCTGCCCTCAGAGGTGCAGGAATTGGTTGGGTGTCCCGTGCCCAGCCCAACCCCAGGCAATTCCCACCTCCAGCAGCTGCAAAGCCGCGAGGAAATGGGCTCTGACTTGCCCCTCAGATCATCCAGGCTGCTTGGAGGAGATCCAGAGCCAATACCTAGATCCACCCTTTCACCCATCCTCACCTTTCAGAGGTCATGTGAGGGCACTGTGGTTTCCAAACACAGCAAGAGCTGCAGAGCAGCCCCACTGGGGTTCATCACTGCCTTGGCCCTCTGCAGCATTCGGGGCTGTCCCAGCTAGGACAGACCCACAGACCCTGGGCTTTAAGATATTAGTGTGTCAGGGCTTAGCAGAGACTCAGCTCCTCACAGAACACCCAGGTTCACACTGCCAGAGACAGGACCCTCTGCCAGAGGCTTCACTGAGCCGCAGAGCTGCACAAGAGAGAGATGGAAGTCCACACTCCCCAGCAGCTCTGATGGGGAAGGAACCTCCCTGCCCACACCAACAACCTCTGGGACAACAAGCCTCCTACATCAGTCTCTCCCAGCAAGGCACCAAGGTGCAGAGCTCAGCACTATCCCCTTTTCAACCCAGAAGATTTATGACTTCAGCACAAAGTCTCCCATTTCTTGAACTCACCCAACAGATCTTATGTCAACTTCACATTCTTTCTAAAGTGCCTGCTGTGTTTATTCAGTCCAGCCACTGGTTTATTCTAGTTAAAGATCTGTTTCAATTTGAGGCAAGTTCATTGCAGGTTCCTATTTCCCCACTGCAGAGCTTTAGGATAAAAACCCCACTTGACAGCTGAGTAAATGACACCGATAAAGAGCTTTGCCTGGGCTGTGAAACAGCTGAGAGAGATGGAGCAGAACACACTGAGCTAAAGATGTTCTTATTTATGTATTTGTTGGTTCTGCTCTGGTGTGGCCCCTGTGCCTCTGCTTTCCTATGGCTTGTACCAAGTGCCAGTCTGGGTATGCTGAAAAAAAAAGTAACATTTCTTAATTGTAGGTGGGATTGCTGCTGGGAAAAGTGGCTCGTTTACTTCTGAGGGCTCAGCAGGAGCTGCAAGACCCCTGGGATATTCCAAATGGAAAACATATCCGTGCTGCCTCCCAAAAGGAGGAAGAATAAACTGCCAAGGCTGAAAACACGGGCTCTTTCATGGGACCCAGAAGGTTCCTTTGGATGTGATTGATTCTCCTGCACAGGCATTTCTAGATATTTTTCTGGCTTTTAAGTTAAGGAAGGAAAAAGAGACCAGGCTCGGTGTCCTGGAAGGATTTTCAGTCAGCACAGCCCTTCAGCTGTGTGCTTTGTGGTGCTGCCTGAGGTTCCTCCTGAGAGGTAAAACCCTGGGACCCATGTGCAGAAGAAGGATGGAGAAACAACCCCAGACCCTCCTAAAAGGACTTTGGGAAAGGTTTTGGTTTCCTTCTTGTGAACTTCCACGAGGCCATTTATAACACAGAGCTTTGTGGGTGTGGATGTGTGTTCACTTGGGGTCTGAGCCAACTGAACTCAGTGGGAGTCCTTTGAAAGTCCTCTCCTCTGCCCTGAGCAGGCCCCGGACTCGGCTTGTACTGAGAATATTCATGGGGAAGGATTTACTTGCAGGAATGTTCTGGGGAAGGAGCAGATTTTCAGAGCGTGTTGATAGAAAGCGATTACCGACCTCATAAATAAGAGCATTGGCACTGGCAGGGGTGAATGAAGTGAAGAGTGCATTAGGAGCACGGGCCATCCAAAGCCAAAACCTGAGGAAGAAAGCCTTTTAACTATGAGAAATTGCTCACATGCCATCAATCCTCCCAGAGATTTTGATTTACGATCAATTGCTGCTCACAACGTGAAGTGATGTGGCAGGAGAGAGCAGGGGATTTGTAGCCAGGGAGTTACTGGGATGTGGGGTTTTTTTTGCATGTAGGGGTAAATATTTAAGCTCTGCAAGAGTGGGTGCAGTCAGGGAAGTCCCCACTTCAGCATGGTGGGGATGGACTGTGACAGCCAAAGCACCCCAGGGACAGGGCCCTTCTCCTGAGCTGGGCTGGTTCAGCTGCTCACGCTGTTTGAGTGCTCTCCTGGCCTTCCCTTTGCCTCAGCTGTGCCAAGCATTGAGTGGAACCATCTGATAAAAGCTGGAAGGGTATCAAAGATGTGATTTGAACACAGTGCTTCAGTCCTCATCTGCAGTCCAGAATCACCATCTGCTCAACGTGTCCTGCCCCGGTTCTTCACCGCTGGGTGAGGACCATGAACGGCATCCCTGAGCTGCTCAGAGGAACCCAGAAACCTGATTCTTCTCTCACTCTGGTGAAAGCTTCTGGACTTTTATTGATGTTAGAAGAGGAGAAGGAACTCCCAAGTTGCACAGCTTATGGAAATATCAGAAAATGGTCAGGGCCTCAGAAGGATCAGTTTAGAGGGAAGAATTAGAGCCTGGATCTATAGCTTGGCTCAGAGAGGTGAGTTAGAGAAGTGGACATGAAGGCAGCCTGGAAGGATTTCAAGGGTGTGAGCACAGAGAACTGAGATGAAATATGTGGCATGGTACAAGGAGGTATGACTGGGAGCAAGGGAATGATATAGAAGAGGGAAGGACTGTGCAGTATGAGATGAGTGACATGGCCCAGTTTCATGTTGTTGCCATGAAAAACCAGAAAATAGGGGTTTTTAATTTAACTAATTGCTTCATTTATTTTTTTTTTGACGTGCCATTAAACGTGGCCATTTTTTGCCAGCTCTTTTTGGAACTTTCAGAACAATCACAGGGAGTTTTTGTACATCATCCCTCTGTACAGCATCATGTGCTGTGCAGTTTTGGGAGCTTAAGAGTCCTCTTTCAGAAAAAGTAAATACAGATATTAAATCAGGGGATATGGAAAAATTACTGCTTTTTTCCACAATAAATTGGTAAGAAGACAGGATCTATATCCTGAAAGATTTTAACCTTCAACATGTGTGACTGTGGGATCTCATCTATTTTTCATCTTTGACTGCCCAAATCTCTGCTGGCGTATAAAAGAACTCTCTGAGAATGGCTACACTTCATCTTAGCCGAGAGTTATTCATTAAAAACCCTCTGCATATTCTTACATCATGCACTGGGAAGCTATTAGTAATTAGGGACAGATGAATCAATCCAGATAAAATTAAATCCTGTTTCAACTTTTGCCCCGGTTTCCGAGCGCCTCCTTTCCTGCCGTTCTTGAGAGCCTGGAGTGCTTGACTTGTTCTCATGGCTTTGGTGGTGTTTTGGTGGCTCTGGTTTGCAGGCTCAGGGCTTGAGTTTTTTGGGAATACAGGCACTGGGATGCTTTTTGTCCTCCTTAAGAGAAAGCAGAGAGAAGAGCTGTGCACACTCCTCAGCAGGGAAACCTCAGACTCGATAAGCCTCAAAGGGACGTGAATATAAACCAAAGCTTTACTTTGCTGCTCCACAAAAAAAAAAAAAAAATTCAATTTACATTAATCAAAAACCTCTTAAGAGATTTCCAGCCCAGTTTTTTTCCAGACTCGAGGAGCTTTGCAGACAGAGGATTCCCACTGGCTGGGTCTCCAGTGGGTCGCAGTCTCTGCTGGCATCCAGTTGGGGTGTCTAATGCAACACATCTCCCACTGATACCCCCCAAAGCACCTCTCTTGGTGGTTCCTTCATCAGACCTAATCACCCATGGTCGAAGGAGCGTGTGCCTATGGAACGACATCCAAGGGAGAACTTGGCATGCCACCGTAAGTGCATTTAGTGCTGATTTATAATCGGGTGTGTAAGTGGAAAATCGGGTTTGCAGTGCTCAGATAGACACCAGCAGTTTTTCCCCTTAGCCAAGATGAACCCCCAGGCTCCCTGAAATTCATTTTTCACTGGGCTCCCAATCTCCTTGGGAACAGCTCGGCAGCGAGCAGAGGGTAATTCTGTATTCCATAAACTTTCCTCACCCGCTGCCGAATTCACAGAAAGCTCCAGTCACTTCCCTGACCAGGATTTGCTCTTCCACAAATCCCTCAATAAAATATCAACAGCAATCCTCCCTTTTGGACAGAGGGCTGAGGAGTTCTCGTGAACATCCAGCGTAGGTGGCAGTCCGTGGCAAATCAGTGCTTGAGACAGGCTTGAAGTTTTACAAGCTGGTCTCCAACATAGTCATTTTCCAACAGGGAAAACTTGGTGTTTTTCCCAGAAAAACATATGCAAATCTCATTTCTCTCTGTTGGGTTTTTTTTTGTGTGTGTGTTTTTTTTTGCTAAAACATTTATTTTGCTGCGTCATCCTCCTCGGAGTGTTTGCAGCTTGGCTGTTTTCTGGGACAGAAAGGTAAAGAGGAGGATGCAGAAGGAGATTTATCGGGATTTGTCCTGATGTACCGTGAGCCAACACTTGACTAGTGTGCTGTTCACAACCAGGATGACTCACAAACTCATATGGCCAACATATTTTCTTCCCAGGAATCATCCCTGCCTCTGGTTGGGCGACAACCCCTCACGTTGGGACTCTTATCTTTTTGGGGGGCTTTCCACTGTTTTGCTATTGGTTGAAATTTCCAGCTGAGAAAGGTATTAAATCCCCAGTTTCCACCACTCTTCACTGTGGGCTGAGCAGAAAGGGTTTTGCCACCCTCAGAAAATGACCCCCTCACTCTGCCCCACAGGGTCCTGCCTCTTGGCAGGGTTTTCATCCACGGGGCACAGCCCCAAGCACAATCCCCTTCCCAAAGCAGAGATCCAGCCGTGTTCCATCTCTGGGCATCAGGAAGCATTTCCCCAGGGCTGAGGGGCTGCCTGGCTGCTCCAGACCACAGCAGGAGGTCTTCTCACCAGCTTTCATGAACCTATTTCTACCACAGATGCCCAGGATCCCATCCCACAATTCCCCGTTTTCCATCATGGAAGCCAGGCAGGGCAGCGAGGAGCTAAAACAGTCCTTGGGTGCAAATCAACTCCCAGGCTCTCCCACAGGCTGACACATCGCTGTGTCCATGCCTGTGAGAGATGAGATTGATGCCTCCAGACTTGCTTTGGAAGCTGCCTCACAAACCCATAAAGAACAGACCACAGGAGGGTCGATCCCCGCCGCGTTTGCGACTCCGCCGGCACAGTCCGAAGGGAAAGTGGTTCTGTTGGAGATGTGCAGGGCAGGCGCCAGAGATGTTTTAAGCAGCTTTCTACTTCTCATCTGGTTTGCAACGTGTGCTGTTTAGGCTCTGACTTCAGCTCTGACTGGAGCTCTCCTTCCCCTCCAAAAGGGCTTTGTTTTTCGTAGGGGAAGCGAAGGCTGCAGCGACCACGAGCTCAGGCCAAGTCTCCAGACAAGTCCGTTTGAAGGTTCCTGCTCTGGCAGTGATTAGTCCAAGATGGAGGAGAGAAGAGAGCAAGAGAGAAAAGGGGAAAATCAAGAAAACCCTTCTTGGAGGAATACTGCAATTATTCAGGGTTTAATTTATGAACTCCCTGGACTCTCTGTGGCATGTTCATCTCCGATTTGTCTGCGGTAAACAACATGCCTTTCAACAAGGCGAGGAGAAATTGAGGCTCATTTCAAGCTGTCACCAATATTTTCGTTCTTGTGCGTGGCCTCAAAGACCAGCAGCAAAAACCCATTCCCCAGGCACAGTGCTGCAGCCAGGAGGGAGCGAGCTGGAGGACTCCAACTCCACGGACACAGGGCAACCAGGGACTGAGCACGTTCCTGGGGGGATGTCCAGCAAGCAGGCTGGAAGGGCTCCAGCAATGAATTAAATCAATTAGAGTGTTTTTCAAAATAGCCTCTACAAAACATCTTGGCTTCCTTATTGGTGAGCCAAGGGAAGAGCACAAGGAACACGCAGGAACGTGGCCGCTACCACGGCGCTTAATTCATTCGGATGATCCTTTTTTTGAGCCTTCCATCAAAAGGAGTACAGTGCTGGGTCCGCTCCTGCCATGGCAGTTACCAGCTTTTATGTGGCTGCAGGGAAGAAATCCAACCCCCAGGACTGTGGTTCTGCTGTCTCCAGCAGAGGCAGGGCCACAGCTCGTTACCTGCACCTTCCCCTCTCCCGGCACCAGAGACGTGGGAATCGACTCCCAAGCCCTGTTAAAGCCATCGGAGGGGCCGGTTCAGCTCCAGGGCAGTGTGCTCAGGCTGCAGGGCTGTTCCAGCCTCCTGTCTCAGATGCTGCTAAGGCAAAGCTCAAATTTTCCATCCGTCCCTCCAAGCTCTGCTCCCTCTTTAGGGGTCTGATGCTCCATCTCTGCTCCCAGCCCGATTTCAAACCTCTGTTTTAAGCAGTGGTTGAGAAGAGCTCCAGCCAGACTTTCTCTCTGGGTAGTTTTGTTGGTTTGGAAGGATTTTGCTGCTATGGATTTTGTCCCCAAATCTTGGCATCCTGTGGTGGTGCCAAGGCCAGTCAGCAGACTGTTGGCCTGCCATGGCCAGAGGATATTGTGATGATCACCCTGAACTCACACCCAGCCTGGCACATCCAAGTGCTCAGAAGAGCCTGGAAGGTGAATTTTGTCAGGCTTCATGCAGAGCAAGCCAGTCTCCTTCTGAAGGAGCCTTTGGAGCCAACCCCTCCACCTGCAGGCACTCCAGGGAGAATCTGCCTGGAAAAGGAACATTTGTTTTCCTCCATCACTGCTTACAGTGGTGGGAGCCTACAGGGTGGTCGAGACAGATGGGGAATACAGAGGGTTAAAAGAAGCCCTGGCTGCAGTGAAATTGATTGCAAAATCCCCTTTGTCTCCCATGAAGCAATTTTCTCACCACCATCACCAATTCTTTCTTCCCAGAAAGGTGAAGGATGTGTTGGGAAGTTACAGTCAGAGCTGTGCAGAGAATGCAGATGGTTTATTCTGAATCTGTGCCGGTACTTCTGCAGCAGCCTCAGTCCTCCTGTGGCCATGCCTTGCAGCTTTGTTCTCGTGAACACTCCAGGGAGCTAATTTAAAAAGCAAGAATGTTCACCAAAAAAATAACGTTCTGTCTCTGTTGCTGGTCCTGCAGCTGAGAAGTGGATGGAAGGAGCAGGAAACCTTTGAGAAAGGCACAGACTCGTCAATTCAGGGCAAAGGGATCGTTCATCGCAGCAAAGCCAGGATTTTACCTCTGGATTTGCTTCTGGCTCTCCCCCAACACGCTCCAGAGAAGTCAGTTGTCCTATTTTTGGTTGAGGCTGCAGGCTCCCCCCTGTGAACATGGGCTCGATTATTTGGGCACAGCAGACTGGAAGCTGACCTGCAGGTGCAAAGAAAAATGTTAATAAACCAATTGTGTCGCTCCAGCAGAGAAACAGAAACAAAACCTAAACCAGGCACAGTTTGGTTGGGAAAAAACTCTTGCAGACTGGAGGTGTTTGCAGAAGCACTCTGAATAATGTGAATGATTAAGAAATTACAGTTGTCTTTTCTGAGACAGCTCAGAAATAAATGCATAAACTAATGAGGGTTTGATGAGAACTTTTTAATCATTTTTACAGACATCTGTGCACTGACAGCAGCTCCTTTGCTGTTCTTCGTACCCGAGTCACTGGGAAAAAAAACCCTGGTAGTGCTGATATTAAGACGCCACTGAAGGGGAATCAGGGTGTAAGAGGAAGGCTCTGGGAAGTGAACACATTTATTCAGGATGAATAAGCCCCTTGTGGTAAACAAAGCTCCCTAATCTCCCTCTCTCGTGGTGTAACTACTCTGACGGTATCAGATCTTTGCTATAACCGGCAATTTTTCCTACCAATTACCCGCCCGTTACAGTCCATCTCCTTCTGAAATAACAGGCAGGTCATTAATGTCAAATTCCAATAGGATGATAAGGGAATTTATTGCTGAGATGATCACTGCAGCCGGGGTGATGAATGGGCTCGGAAGGATTTCAGGGCATTATTTCCCGATGCTCACCATCCAGTTATCTCCTTCGCCCGGCGCTTCGTGTCTGTGCCTGACAGGCTGGCTCCTCCAGGGCTTCAGTTTGCTTTCAGGGGGTTATTTCTGTGTGAGGACCTGCATATTTCTCCAGGCTCTGTTTTTTGGTTTTTTTGTTTGAGCCCTTCTTGCTCAGAAAAACAAGACGACGACAATTAAATCCATCACAGGGATGTGGCTTTTGATGGGGTTTGTTGCGCTTGGCACCCTGTCAGCAGGCGGGGCTGGGATGAAAAAGGTGCACGTTTAAGGTACTTTAATCATTGCTGAAGTGTTGTGTAGTGAGTTAAAATGAGCTGCTTCGCTTTTGAAGCTGGTGAGGGGATGCAGTTTGAAGATCGGCTCCCCACCGCTGCTCAGCTCCAAGATTTAGGCTGTTCAGTTCCCTTTCCTAGAAATGAGTTCTTGTGGCTTTATCTGAAGCTGTTTAATAGCAGGGATGGATCAAAGAGAAAGATCCCCAGCTGCAGCCCAACAAATTTGGGGCACAGGCTGGTGGTAAAGCAGGTTGGCACCTGAAGGGCCCATGGTACAATTCAGGCTTTTTAATGACCTCAAGCATGAGGAAGAGAGAAAGAGTCCCTTCCCTTCACCCAGCCTGATTTAGACCACTGACCAGCAGCAAGAAGCAAAGCAGAACCAGGGAAATCCCTAAATTGCTGTTTCTGGTGAAGAGGAAAAACAGTCTGATCTCTTTTAGCAGCCTTACTAAGGCTGAAAACCTAAAGACAGCCCCAGCAGATCTTTACAGACAGTTTTTCTCTCCAAGCCAAATTCTTCAGGGTCCTTTTCTCCTTATGTGTCATCTGTTGGATCACTCTGAGGGAGAAATGGGATGTACAAAGCCATCACTGCCATCAACAGTGCTGCGTGCATGGCACGGAGCAAGGGAACAAAAATATAGCTGAGGACACAGGTTTATGGTTTGTTTGTGCAAAAAACCCCATGATATTTCAAAAATTTGGGTCTGTACCCTGGTGGTGTCCTGACAAGGAAGGACAGGGGGGCATTTCCCAGGAATTATAACCAGCTGGAAGTTTTAACCCTGGCTGTTTTTCTCATTCCCAGAGGTACAGTCAGGGCTGACATGCCTTTTATTTATTATAAGCTGTGTGGATTTTTATTTTGGGGCAGAGAAAGGTAATTTCCCAGTGGAAGTGGTGTCCCATTCCCCAGCTCTGCCTTTGGTCAAGCATGGTGCTGGTCCTGCCTGGTGCCCTGAATGTCAGCACAGCCAGGCCCTGCAGCTCTGCCAGCACCAGGATTGCTCAAAAGTTATCCAGTCTTATAGTGAGAAGGAACAGGAATTAGATATGGCTTTTATTTTTAGCTATATTTGCTGCTTTGGGCCTCTGCAGGTGGGTCAGCGATAGAGCAAGTCACCCTCGGTGACAGAGCCCCCAAATCTGGCTGCAGTCAAAGCAATTCAGGAAAAAAAGTCTGTCTGGAAAAATATTAAGTTCTCTATCTGTTAAAATCCTCCTGTTCCAATGATTAAATTAAATGCAAGCCTTACTGATTGAGGAAGCAACTGCACCTCTGAAGCCTCTGCATCTCTGAAATGGCATCTCAGCATCTTTCCCATCCAAAACCCACCCCAGGTCCTGGGATTTCTGGAGGGAGGGACCACCACCAAGCTCTGATGCTTCTACCTCCCACCTGGCTACTGGGTGTTTTGGGGTAGGTCAGTTCATCTCTGTGCTCATGATTCCCCCTCCCTACAGACATCTTGACCTCCTATAGCTCTGCTGTAGATAAGAGGCAGTGGGAGCATCACTGCCCTGCCAGGTTCAGCTGGCTGAAACACAGGATTGTGATGTTTGGAGATCATTAATCTGATCCAGGTGGGCCTCACCCACAGTGTTTCACCGAGAGAAAAGTCCAAGATGCTTAAAAGCAAGAGCCTTTGCCAGATTTATAGAGATACACAGGTTATACTGCATTTAAAACTGAGCAGGGAGCAAATGTTTGATCTGGGCTCAGCCTTTCCCCACTTCATTTGAAGACGGTCGCACTTGGGGATCTGAAGTCTGGATCTAATACATTACACAGTATTAATAGATGTTGGAAAGGGTTGCTACAAGCTATTACTGGGGCAAAGTAAAAGAAATCAGATGTTTATGTACAATTATGCTTTTGTACAGATCAGTGGCCAGGAGGGAGCAGAGGCAGCAGAAAGGAAAAGCACCTTGTGAAATTTGGGGATGGCGTCGAGATGGACGGATAAGGAGAGGAAGGCACGAGGGGCTCAGGTTTCCCTGACATCCATCTTGCAGGGCAGTGCAGGGGAGAAACAAGTGCCAAACCTGCTGACTCCATCTCAGTGAAGGCAAAAGGGGTTGTCCTGCGTGTGGTGCCTCTGCTGTGCATGGAATTGTGGATGGATGTGCAAGCTGAGCCTCCGCTCTGCTCACGGTGACAGCAGCGTCACACCAATGGCATGGACAGGAAAGGCTCAGCTCAGACCAGCACCCAGAGGGGCTGCTCTTCTCTGTGTTGGCTGCAGCTACAATAAATCCATTTTCAGAGAGTCTGCTCTACCTCTCAGCCAACCATCTGGCTCTTCAGTCCACCCTGCAGACATCAGTCGAGATTTCTAGCAAATCAAAGGTTCATCTCCACCTTGAGCAACACCTCTCTGGATGAATTTCCCTCTGTGACACTTGCACACACACATCAGCACTGTGCTGTTTGCTCCATCCCAGCCCTCCAGCAGAGGTTCCCCAGGCCTCTGTGGTGCTGAGCCAGCCCTCCTCAGCGGTGCTGCCCACTGCCTGGTGTCCCTCATGGCACCCAAGCCCAGTGACAGAGCCACCCGTGCCCCCTGGGAAGCAGGAATGGCATGTCACCAGCCAGAAAGGGACAGATTATGGCCTGTAGCTGCCCTTGTTATAATAATAATTGGGGAAAAATCCCACCAGTATTCCCAGGAAATTTCCCATCGCCAGTGCCTTGTCTGTCCACGCAGCCTGTGGGAGGATAAAGGCAGAAAGAGGGAGGGGGGGAGAGAGATAAACAATTTCCTACACAGTTGTGGCTCGAGCCCATCTTACAAGAAACACATGGTCCCTGACACAATATTTAGCTCTACTGTAACATGGTCCATTTGGAGGCTGGTGGCTGAGTGGAGAGCTGTAGTAAAACATTCTTTGCTGCTAACACACACACATAGGCAGAAAAACCCAACCTTAGCAATAATAATTGTGGTTAACTCCAAAAAGGCTGGAGAAGAGGGTGGCAGTGAGCTCCTTCTGGAGCAGGGATCTGCTTTAGCTTCTCGTCAGGCTGAGCACACCCCCAGCTCTGCTGCTTTGAAATGCTTGCCCTGATGGGTGGTGATCCCTTGGCTTTGCCCCATTAGACCAAGGGGAGAGGAACCAGGGCCTTTGGGGCTGGAATTTTTCCTTCAGTGTGCTGTTTCTCTGCTCAGGAAACGGTCTCGGGGAGGATCGTTGTGTTAAGCCAAAAAAAAAAGAAAAAAAGCTTTTTTAAAAAATTTTATTTTATTTATTTTTATTCAACTTTTGTGCTCATTAGCTCAGGAACTTACAGTTGGAGTTGTCACTGGGCTCCTCCTGCCAACATATTGCAGAGCTTCGCGGGAGTTACATCATTTGGCCTCGGAGGAGCCGCTAAGTGGAAACACATTTGGGTTTGCTCGTGTTGCTCGGGCTCCTTTTCGCTCTTTCCCTGGTTCCACAGTGCAGAGCAGGAGGTCAGGCAGCTCTCAGCAGAGCACAGGGCCCAGCACCCCTCAAGGAGATCACATCCCACAGGCATTGTGCTCCCCCAAACCACCCAAAATCCTCCTGACACGTGTGCAGATCATCTCAGCTCCAGTGCTGGGTGAAAGCATGACAAGCCAGGTATTTAGCTCATCGTGGCTAATGGTGGCAGGGACTAATCCCTTCTGCCCTCAGGTTTTCCCTTAAACTTCTCCTGGACCCCTGTCCTTCCCCTCCCAGCTCGGTCTGAGCCAGCTTGTCCCCACGGTCAGCACTCTCTGCTCTCTGCTCTGGAGTGCAGGGTCTGGTTTGCCCAGCCAATATTTTTATTAAGGAACTGAAAACACTCCCAACACCAGCCCAGTCCTGGCATAACCAAGGGTAAATCATGTCCTGCAAAAGACAATTTACTGGTGACACAGCCTGAAACTTTTCTGACCACGATGGGACTGTGCAGCAACAATATCACCTACAGGGATTTCATTTGCTCCTGGATCAGCCTGTTAACAAACTTCCAAGGGTGACTGGCACCCAGCCATGCCTACCAGAACTCTGTCTTGTGTGGTGCTGGCACTTTTCTAACCTCACAGCCGAGGAGAGGGGGGATGAGAAAGCAAAATGAGGGGCCCTGTTGCAGGTTGGAGTGGATTTTTTTAATTAGTTGCAGAGACGTGCTGGTGACCCCATCGCAGGGCTCCTGGCTGGCAGTGACTCCTGCTCTGCCTGGGGAAGGGGACTTGGGGACTTGCTGAAAGCCAGAACGGATTTGAAGCTTCCCGAGCGGTTTGCGTGTCAGTGCAATCCCAGCTGCAAGGAGCTGCTAATAAATAGATCCTTATTTGTAAGAATAAAGCCAAGAAGCTGTCCTTGTGGAGGCCACCCCAGCGAGCTCCCTGCAGCCCAGGTCATCAGCTGGCCACAGGAAGCTCTTGGAAAGGAGGTGCTTTGGAGCATCCCTCATGGACACACCCAACCCCTCTCCCTTTGTCTGCTTCACACCACGGCAGCAACACCAAACTTTCCTCTGGGCTGGGCAGCCAATGATGGGTCTTAAGTGCATTTATGGCCATGGATCATTTTTTCTTGCATGTTCATATTTAGTCAGGAGAAAGCAATTTCTCCAGAGAATGCCCTGAGCGTCTCCTGCTCCTGTGTGGGTTTGTCCCAGAGGATGTGGTGCAGGGCTGGCCGTGGTGACTCACGGCTCTGGGAGCCCCACGGAGGTGGAGGAATCTGGGGACAGGAGCCCAGTGCACTGGGGCTGGCACGTGGCATCCTTGGAGGGAGCAGCAGAGGGAGAACAGGTTCTGTGAACACCCCAGGGACACATCTTGCAGCACGTTCCTCCCCCCTGACACCCTGGAAACAAGCGGAGAGCCGGGAAGCATCTTCCTCGTGGCCGCTATTATTGATGGCAACACCGCGACGGCTCCCGAGGCCTCGGGGAGCGCCGGGAGCCACCCGAGCATCCCTGCGGGTGCTCCGGGAGCTCGGGAAAAGGCAAGCGTGAGCACCATCTAGTGATGCTGCCGATGGTCCCGGGGACGTCCCCTCTGTGGGGGCTGCCCGGGCCGGCCCTGAGCCCACCGGCCCCAAAAAACCCCGCGGGAGCCGGGCTGGGTCCGGTGTGTTGGGCTGGGTGCCCGTGTGCTGGGTTGGGTGTTGATGTGCTGGGTTGGGTGTTGATGTGCTGGGTTGGGTATCAGTGTGCTGGGCCAGGTGCCAGTGAGTTGGGCTGGGTGTTGTGTGTGGCATTCCAGCCCCAGGGAGAGAGAAGAGGAAGGTTAGCAGCAGGGAAACCAGGGAATCCCGTCCTGGAGTACATCCTGGGTGGTCCAAACCCTCCCGACTCTGCTCATCCATCTGTTGGAGGCAATGCCCACCCTTTCACATCAGCCTCTGGCAAAGCCCTTCCTGGGAGATCATCACAGGGTTTCCACCACCCCTTTTTTGCAGCAGAGGGTTGTTAATTCTGCAGGATGCTCAGCCAGCTTCAGGCTGTGAAATTCCCTGCCCTGGAAGTGCAGGGGATGCACGTGGCAGCAGGATCCCACCCGGGTCTGTGAGACACGATGGCACTTGCTAGGAAGGGATATCTTGGGATAGCAGGTACTTTTCTTAATGATCCATTCAGGTGCTTTTCTCAATGACCCATTTTCCAGGCTCATGTGAATTCATAAGTGTCTCAGCTTTTGTTTAATGGCACTTATTTGAAATACTGGGAAAATATGAGCTAAAACAGTGGCAGGGCTTCAGAAACTTGAAAAGCCAGGTGTTGCAGATACTGAATTTTAGAGATGGGTGGTAAAAGGACAGTTCCACTTAGTGACAATTTTCAAGGTATTGAGGGAAAATGTGTCCTGTTACATATTGAAAGCAAAATGTTTGGAAGTCAGGGAGTTTGCCCCAAAAATCAGTCTTGCCTGGGACAGGGACCTCTGAGACAGGGGCATCTTCAGGCCAGTTTTGTAGAATAAATGAGATTTTTGAGCAATGCAGAGAAAACAAAAACCTGCTCTGCTCTCTCACAAGAAGGTGGGGGTTGTTGGTCTGTTTTGTTTTAAAGTCACAACTTTGAAGATAATCCTCCTGCTTTCTGGTACCAGACTGGAATCAGAAATGATGCACTTTGCTAACAAAGCCTCTTTTGACATCCTCTGAACTCCTGACACAAAATATTCACCATATTCTAGCTTTTTGCCCAATTCCAACTGAGAACATCCCATACACCTTGTCCCAGATACCTCAAGGACACCAGGGGACAGGCAGGCAGATCTGTGGATCGTGGCAGTTGCAGGAGTCACTGCAGTTATAATAACAGAAAGCATTTGGGAAGGGATTTTCTATCTCACTCTTCAGGGTTTAGGTTGATCTGTTGTTATTAAAGACTGGGTTGGATCTCAGCATGGGCAGGAACACGCTCTGCTGTGAGAATCCTCCACCTGCTCCAGAGCAGCAGGATCTGGCTGCTGTAAGAGACCCAGGTGGGTTTAAGGTCTCATTTAACCTGGGATTTCCTGAGCAAGGTTAGGTTGTGTCACTCGGACCTGCTGCTGAACACCAGCCCGTTTTTGGGGTGCATCAGATGCTCTCTGCCTCTCACTTCTGCTGCTGCCTCTGCGAGAGGCAAGGGCTGGGTCCCTTCCAACAAGCTGCCAAGCCTCAGGGATTTCCACTTCCCAGGTGGTTTTGGGACAGTGTTGGTGGGGAATGGCTCTGTTCACAGCCAAGCCTGTGAAGGCAAAGGGAATGTGGCAAGGAGGGCTCACTGACTCTTGCAGAGCTCAGATCTGCTGCCCACACCACCTTATGCTGAGCTGTGCTCCCCGTCAGCTCAACTTTGGCTCTCCCTTTTTTTAAGGAATACACAGCATGTTCCCAGGCTGGGCTGAAGACCAGTTTCCCCTGTATCCAGGGGCCCGCTGGCCCTTTCCTAGGTGAGCTAAGCAAGCACAAATGTCCTCCCTAAACAACAACAGAGAGGAGACAGCTGGATTCGAATGCGCGGTTCTTGTGCAGGCTCCCTTTCAAATGAGTCATAAAAGTTCCTTGGCAGCTGCCTCTGTGTATCTAACTGGGATCAGGTTAGGGGCAATGTGGATAGCTGAGGATGGAAAATATGTGTTGAATTTACTCCTCTGTCCCACTGCTGATCCGAAGGCTTGGGAACACTCCTGCTGGAGTCCTTTGCTACGCTCCGGCCCTGCTCTGAGCTGCTCGGGACTTGTTCTCCTTCCATTTCCCTGTCACTCCATCCTCTCCCATATATCCCTCTAAATTCCCCCTTGAACCCAAGGCAGAAGCATGTTAGGGGGGCAGGGAGGGAGCCAGAGTGCTGGGGGCAGGGGGGGACACAGGCAGCAGCCTCGGGAGCCCGAGGCACTGAGCAGGACTCACATTGTCCAGGCCACAAAAGAAGCGTGAGGACTGAGGCTTTTCCATCTCTTTTCTGTCTGGGAGCAGCAGCAACTGGCAAACAGTCCCATTCCCTGCCTGCAGCACCCTCCTGCCCCTCTCACTGAGGGACCCAGCAGAGCTCTGGCTCGTGCAGAGTGTGGTAACTCCCCCAGACCTCCTCTCTGGTGCAAAAACCCCTCAGGGGGGCTGTGTGTTGGATCAGGCTGATCTTCCCACTGTGTCCTGACGCTCACCTGCTCAGTGATTTTTGCAATAGGAGCTGGATGTGCAATGTCCACTGCAGCCCAGGCTGAGACAGTGCAAAGCACCCAGTGAGAAATGCCCTGAGTCTTCTCAAGGCTTTGCTTTACATGAATAAAAGTGGCAGGGCCTGGAGGAGGCACTTCATGTGTTTCCACAGCGTGGATGTGGTGCCCAGCAGCTGGATTAGAGCATCCCCCCACCCTCCAGAGTCTCAGTGCTTGTCCCAAACACCCACAGCGAAGAGAGGAAGGATCAGCACAAAGCTCTTGGAAAGAGATTCCCGGGAAATGGAGTTACTGAGTAGTGCCTGAAATCCTGATGGAAATGGAGGTCTTGGCACAGAGCAGAGCCATGCTTTTTAGTAGATCTGTGTTTGGTTGAGAGAAAGAAAAGCCCCTCTAAGGAGCCTCTGCTTTCAAGGCAGAAAACAACAACCTGGTTTGAACAGAGTGTGGAAGTAAGGAGGGAAATCCTACCAGGAACAACCCGAGAAGCTGCCAATTCCCTTCTGCACCCCTTACCCTTTCGCTTGTCACATCATCTCAGCCATCAGACCAACCACCAGCCTTCCAACACTGTCCATCTTCTCCCCTCCCACTCCCACATCCCTCCTTTCAGCCACAAGCCATGATGACAGGAACCCTGGAAGCCCCAGTGCAGCACCCGCTGCACATCCCTCCGGCACCGCCAGATCCTCTCCAGGCCCGTGGCCAAAAGAGCTGATCATCCTTCTTTTCTCAGCCATTTCTCTGTCTGAAGTGGACATTTAAAAAAGGAAAAAGTGAGAAATGAGCAGAGAGTGCTGGGACTGCACATGGAGCCTCACAGGGGCCAGATGTGTGATGCCTCCCTGCCAAAATCCCTGCTCGCTTCTTCCCCTGCATCCCCTGCTTGCTGAACACTTCCAGGGGCTCCTCAGGGTGTGAGCATCACACTTGCTGCTTTCCCCCTAAGAAGGTGTTGAAGATCCCAGGAAAAGCTTGAACAGTCCCACACTGGTAATCCTGAGCCATCCCATGGGGTCAAGGCAAGGAGGAGCAGAGCTGGGGCTGCTCTTCAGCAAACAGGGGCTCACTTGGCAACCTCCCTGCTGTTTTATGGGACAGTTCCTCCCAGATTTGGGACAGCACACAGCAGTAATATCACAGCCCAGGCTCACTGAAACCCCCTGGGAAATGAGGTTGGACAGGGCTTGGAGCACTCTGGTCTAGTGGAAGGTGTCCCTGCCCTTGGCAGGGGGTGGAACTGGATGGGCTTTAAGGTCAGGAGGGGTTAAGTAATGTGGACCACTGGTTTGATTTCAGAGCTGCTCAGCAATTCTACATGTCCTAAATTCCTAAAATTTCACAGTGGAAGTAGTTTTAGGTTAACATCCAAAGGGGGAGTAAATGGCTCCATATTCTGGTAATCTGTGGGATCAGAAGCATGGAGAACCCTCTCATCCCACTGGGTTAGCAGAGCCAGCACCAGGCTCTCCACTGCTCCTTGGGAGCTGTTTAGAAATCATGGAAGTCAATAAATCTTTGGAGTTATTTTGGGCTGGAACCCAACAATGCTTAATGGGAAGCAGATGCCCATGGAGGTCTTTCCTGGAAGGCTGGTGTGGGGACAGGCACGAGGGCCCTCAGATCCAGAGCATTTTTACCACTGTCCTTGTGCTTGGGTGTGTCACTTGGGTGCCTTCCACAGCGACAGGCCATGGCTGAACATGCCACAGGCACTGCAGCCAAAGCTGCCCTGGAGCTTCACATTCCCCCTGCCTATCGGTGAGAACACCCTCCAAAACACTCCTCCTCTCTCCCTTGGAGAAGGAAGTTCCCATCAACTCATTCCAAGAACCTCCTGGGGTGAAGAGATGGAACACACTCCCCTGTTATCTCTTCTACCTCAGAATTATCTTTCCCACCCCAAAACAAGCAGAAGGTGAGACATCCCTGCCACCACTGCACAGCCAGACACTGCTGTGAGAAGCCACAAGAGGGCATTAGATTTGTATTTTTCCCCATCCAGAGAAACCCAAGACAGTTTCTGGCTATTAATCCGTTTCCCAGTGCACAGGTAGAACCTTGGGAATATCAGCTTGTGAATCCTTAGAGCCATAAGAAGGCAGCTTGGATACTAACAGTGAGCCCAACTTTCTTTTCCTTCTCACAGTTTGGCTTTTTATTGCCTCTGTGGAAAAGGAGGAAGGCAGAAAATGTTCCCTCTGTGTGGGAGAAGTAGAACATTTTGAAAATAAAATAAGAAATACCCCAACAAACCCAAGCCACGACATTCCCAGTGCCTGAAGAAACTGAGCGAATGTTGAAGGAAACTGATTAAATGTTAAATAAACATTTCAAAATGTTGCAAAACACCGCACTGATTACACCTCTCGTGTCAACAGTTTTTTAGGTGAGGAAAGCAGGTTCAGGGCGTTTGCTGGCATCCAGTGGTTCTTTCTGAGCCTGATTTTGATGGAGATATTTCCTACCCCAACAGCATCTGTGCTCCTGCATGTCTGGTGTCGCTCCAAGGCGTCCCACTGTCCTCAGCTGAGTTCACTGCCTCGACTAAAATTACACTTGCTGGACGAGGGCCGTGTGCTGTGAGCACCCTGTAAGTGTGTAGAGATCATTTTTCAACCCTAAAGTGCCATCAGGCCTCGACCCCTTAATTAAAAAATCATTCAAACCCGCTGAATGTCATCAGGCTGAAGCAGAAAATAAATCAGCAGCAGAGTGTCCCTCGGTCTTCAAAGCAGTTTAAGTTTTTCAGCAATATCAGCCCTGAAACAGAAACAGGTAAAGAAATCAATACAGGCCAGTGGACATAAACATCAGCCCTCTGGGCTGGTGTTTAGGAGAGGAGGTGTTGTTAAAAGTGTTACAGCTGCTGTGTCTGTCCAGAAGTGAGGGATAACGTTTGGTCTGCAAGGACTGGTGCAGCAGAAACTAAAAAAAGGAGAAAAAGAAAAAGTAAAACCTTGAACCAATTTAAAGAAGATTTATTTCCTCTTTGGTTTGTGCTTTCCTGGGCTGTCTGACACGTTTGGAAGGGAGTCCAGGGAGACGTGTGGGCCAGAGAGAAACTTCCCAGGACAGGAGGTAAATGCAGAGTCAGCCCAGGCTTGGCTTTCCCGGTGTGTGGCAGTGAGTTGGCATTTCACATCCCAAGGTCTGCTGCTAAAACCATGTCGTGGGGAAGTGTGGCACCCTGAGAAGGGCCAAGGCAGACCTGGCCTGGGTTTGGCTTGTGCTGGTCTCCCTGTGCCATATGTCCCGTTGGCAGACACAGATCCCGGTGTCCCCATGTGAGCTGCCTCCCCTGTGGATTGAGGAAGCTCAGGAGCTGAGAGTTAAGAGCAAATCTCTAAATCCTCCAGACCCAGAGGGGCAGAAAGGTGGAATATGAGCCCTTGGGGCAGGAACAATTGAGCTCCCAGAGCCTCACCTTTGTGCACACGCCTGAGGGTGTCTGCAGGTGTCTGGGAGATGAACCCTCCCCATGCAGGAGGGCTGGAAACTCTGCCTCTCTTCCTCGGGGGATTTGATGTACTTCCAAAGCATTTGGAGCCTGCCAGGTTCTCCAGCTCAAGGGGAAACGACGACAATGCTCATTAATCGAATGATTTTCAGGTTCTGGCTGCAGGGAGGGAACATCTCTGCCCAGCCACCTCCCCTGGGCCGGGGTCCTTCCCCAAAATCTCCCTCCTGCCCTCGGTGACCAAACCAATATTGAGATAAAACATGTTAAACATCCCAACAGCCCTGCAGCCTGTCCAGGGCACTGGGACCCCTGGTGTCTTCTCTCCTCTCTAATATGATTTATTTCAGAGGCCAGACAAGAAGACCAGTAATTCTTTGGCTCCTGGTGTGAACAGTTTAATGGAACATGACAAGAAAACAGTGTTTCTTTTGTGGGAGTAATTACTGTCTGACTTCAAGTCTTTATCTATGGCAATAGCTGTGAGAATAGTCCCATTAGAGGCAGGTGGAGACATTAAATCCTTTGAAATTATGACTGGATTTTAACCTGAAAGACATCATAAGTGACCATAGCTGGGCCATTCTCCATATTTTAGATGAACTGCTTTCCCCAGGTCAGGGAACTGCCCTGTCCTTGGCCATGGCAGAGGAATCCTGCGCTGAAGGAGGGGTTCAAGCTTCTTCAGATATTCAAGTGTTTCAAGGAGGAGCTTGGTTAAAGCCAACCACATGTGGGAGCGCCATCCAGACAAGATGCAGTGAGCAGTCAAGGCATGATTCAGAGCCTGCTGCAATCCTTGGAGAAGTTCAAGCTGCTGTTCAGCAGCTTGTGGGCCTGGCTCCTGACACGGTCTGGCCATGGCCAGCAGCTCTGACTGATATCAGCTGGGCTCTGGGGACATCACATGGCCAGAGGGGAGGTCTGAGGGGGTCCACGTGGCAGTGACTGCAGGCAAGTAACACCCCAGGAAAAGGATTCAGGAAAAAAAAACAACCTTTCATGGAGGGAGATAGATGAGGAGAACGGAAAATAATGCTGCAGTAGGTGTGAGAGCAGCAGGCAGACACAGCCCTGACCTCGAGGCTGCACCAGACAAATGGTTTCCCTCTGCTTTCCCTCCCCACGATCCCAGACCGTGCTGGCTGCCCTCTGGAAGATCCTGGTCAGGCACGACGAGTTTCGAGCGGGGTTTGCCGCTCGGGGCTGCGGGTGCCGGTTATAACCCTCAGGGTTACTCTTTTAGGGCTGCTTCCCATCACTGGGCCACGTGGTGTTGCTGTTGGCGCTGTTTGGGGGATGTTGGCTGTGTGGGAGCCCACGTGTGCAGTGGGAGGTGACTCACGAGCCCTGGGCCCGGCGTTCCAGGCCGCCTTTAAATGGCTCGGGAGGAACATTCCCTTCTGCTGAGACACGGCCACGGCGGCTCCACGGCACCCGGGGGGGACCCCAGCACCTGCATGACCCACAGAGCCAAGGGGGGAGAGCCTGGAGGGGCTGCCCCATCCTGGAAGTGTCCAAGGCCAGGTTGGACGGGGTTTGGAGCAACCTGGGCCAGTGGAAGGTGTCCCTGGAACAAGATGAGCTTCAAGGTCCCTTCCGCCCTCCCTCAGCTGCAAGCTCTCACCACAGTCCCCTTCCGAGGAGTGCTCAGAAAACCTTTGCCACACCAGTGGATTTCCCTTTTCAGAGCAAGATCCCAGGGGATTTCTCACTAATTATTGTCTGACTGTCAGCGGATCAGCTGCTCTCTGCGTGCCCAGCCCAAACACAGGGGTTTGATGGTTTTGTTGATTATTTGGGTGTCGCCTCCTCCAGCTCTTGGCACCCACAATTTTCAGGTCCAAGTGTCTGCTTTGAACTGAGAAGTGTCAGGAGTGTTGGCTCCATGGGTGAAAAAGCTGCCACATCCCTGCTGTCCCCAGGGACTCTGGAGGAGAGGCTTTCCCTGGAGTCAGGGCCAGCCCCAGGGCCGGGCTGCTGCTCTGGGAAGTGTGTGGGAGTTCAGGAGTTCAGCCGTGGCTGATGTGAAACAACTCCAAATCTGCAAAACTGGCCTGGAAAAGCTGTGTCCAACCATTGGCTTCTCTTAAAAGTCAGAATCCCAAGAGCAGATAAAAACCCAGCCCCTGTCTGGGAGGGTTTACACTGAACTCAGCTCAGAGCCCAGAACCAGCACCCCACAGCTCCCATCTCCTTTGTTTTAATGATGTTTTGCTCCAGAAATCAAAGAGCTACAGACATATTTACTATCATACACTGACCTGAAGCCCAGACCTCTGCATCTTGCTTCCCTTCTTTTGCTCCCTGATTTTTCACAGCTCCCGAGCAGCTACAAACTATGCTATAGATACACAAAAAACTGGTAACTGCCAGCGTGGTGCTAAGGGATGGCCTTACCTCTTGTCCCTGTCCTTAAAAAGCCCTGGAATGTCCCTAATCAGTCTCTCATGTGCCTGCAGGATCCCTGGATAGTAATAAATCTGGGATTCCAGCTTGTTCAGATTTAAGAAAGGGAGACAGGAAAAGCTGTTCCTCAAAAGTCGGCCTTTCTGGGACAGAAATCCCGGATTGTCCTGGTTTGTGGGCACCTCTCAGAGGGTGCTGTGCTCTGCCCCGGGCACTGCTGAGAGGGCAGGTCTCAGGGGGGTGGTGAGATGCCAGGCATGGCAGGGCTTGCGTTTTGGGGTGCTGTGCCCTCTGCCCTGGGGTGTGGGACCTGCTCTGATCCTGCGTGGGGGGTTCATTCCAGGTCAGGCTGAGCAGCTCAGCAGTGACTGGGGCTGCAAATGAAGGGGCACAGGGGTCACAGAGCAGGGCTGGAATGCTCTCTCTCTTCCTAGTTCCATCCTCGCTTTCTGCAAATCCCATGCTCAGGCCATCCCTTGCCTGCAGAGCTGCCAACCCTCCTCTCAAACCTCCTTGCCAACTCCTGCCAAACCTGGCAGGGGCCCAGAGGCTCGAAGGGAAGAGTTTTGGAGAAGTTTCATGCAAACGTGCAGCTGGATAAAGCCAGAAGGATCCTGCACCCGCCCTGTCTGGAAGAGATGTCCCCGATGTCACATCGCCCTGCTCCGGGCTTGGCAGGCTCAGACATGGCCTCAACCTGCCATCTAGTGTTCTCCTCATGGATCCTGCTGCCAGAGCCCGCAGCAGGCAGGGAATCACAGGGAGCAGCAGGGCAGGAGGGTCCTGCTGCCTCCCATCACCAGGAATCTCAGCCGTGAGTTGCCCAAGAATTGCCCCAGAGACAGCATTTTCACGTAGCTCAGCTGGGTTAGTGCCATACTCCAAAGGAAACAGAGCATCCAGCTCAGCCTCTGGCTTAAAACTGTTTATAGAAATCAGCAGTTTTGGAAATGGAGAGATTAAATTAGTCCAAACAAAAAGGCCCGCTCTAACCGCCGCAGACTGAGCTGGAATGATGTCACATAAACAGGGAAGGGGTGGCCACAGTTGTTGTCAGGAGTCAGAGGGAGCTGCCAAAGAAAATAATCACTTTTTTTTGTTCTCCTTTTGACAATTGCAGGGTTTGACCCCAAAGTAGATGCAGGTGGGATACACCCTCATGTCCTCACATCAGCATTCCTGTCAGCACTGCCTCTGAGGTGGGAGAAAGGACACAGCATGAGGGGTACAGCCAGGGTGAGGGGCACAGCAGCATCCCCAGCCCATGGAATGGGATGCCCAGTGCTGGGATGGCAGCACCCCCAGCCCCAACCAGGTCTCAGTGACAGGCTGTGGCCACCTTCACCCCTGTCCCCAGAGGCAGAGTAATGTACTGGGTTTGAACAGCCTGGGTTAAGGGAGTTCCAAAACAAAGCAGCTTTGGGCAAACAGCCTTTCCCCCTCCTCTGTCTCAGCTTCCATTTGTTATCTTCCCTTTCAAACTGTAGAGGAGTTTGACATCAGGTGGTAAATTATCCCTGGCCCTTTTGGAATAACAGATTACCCGTGCTTAGAAGCCACAGTGGTTTATTTGTTTTGTAAACCAGGGCCTCTCCTGCTGCTCCAGGACACTCTCCCTCCCCCAGCACACTCTCCCTCCCCGCGCTGAAATCCAAGCCCTTCCCACTGAACAGAAGCTCCATTCATTCCCTGTCAGCTCAACCACCTTCCAGAATCCCCCTCAGCAGACACTGGGGTTGGTGTGGGGCATCCCTGGGGTGTGCAGGGGAGTTTTGGAGGCTCACAGGTGAGGCTGCCAACAGCTCTTTTGGGATGGGGTGCTTTGCCTCCGCTCTCCATCCCGGAATGCCGTGGGGCCCTGCTGGGACTGGTGCTGTGCAGCCCTCCCCGGGCTCGTGGTTCACCATCCTGACCTTGGTGGGGACAGAAAGGACACAGCAGCTGCTTGCCTGTCTCCAAATGCTCTACAACATGTGGATGGGGCTTGGAGAAACCTGGCCTAGTGCAAGGTGTCCCCGCCCATGGCAGGGTGCTGGAACACCATGGTCTCTAACGTCACTTCCAGCCCAAACCAGCCTGTGATTCCATGATTCTGTGACATCTCTCTGGCCAATGACCAGGATGGGAGAGGAGGGTTTAGGTAAAAAAGGCATGGGACAGGGACTGTTGGTGTTTCCCAGGACCAAAGGGCATTCAGACAGCAAGGACAATACCTTGTAGGGGACAGGGAGGCTCAACATCTCCAGCACAAGGGCAGAGGGAGCACAGCCTGGCCCTACTCGTGCCCCAGTGCTTTTTAGGTGGAGATGGGATGTTTCCTGCCAGGTGCACAGGCCAAGGGGTTTGAAAGCCCCATTTTAATCCCAGCAGCTCACACTGCCCTGCTGCTCCACGGAAAAGGCAGCTGGACAAAGTGCCCTTCTCACTGTCTCTCCCTGGAGAAACAGATGGCAAGTTGCTAAGGAGGAACAGCAGCTTGGCAGGAGACAGGAGTCAAAACCAAATGGGAAGTGGCCTCTTGGGAACTGTTCCCTCCTCAGATACAGGTCAGAAAAGGCACAAGCAGGCTCTGAGCTGGGCTGTGGGACATGGCATGAGTCAGGGAGGATATCCATGTCCCAGAAGCGGTTCTTGGAGCAGCCTGAGCTCACTTCAGCCTGTCCTGCTGTGCTCAAGACCAGGGTAACCGTCCTGAGGAGCATCAATATGACATAAAAATCAGGAGATTATTTACCTGTTATCTCCAGTTCACATTCCCACTTTCCACTGCCCTGGTAACAGTTCCCTGCAGGAGCCAGCAGGTTGGATGGACGCTCTGCCTGGCCCTTCCCACCCTTACATCCCCACCCCGGGCCCTGCAGCATCACCACGTGGCGCAGCCGTCCCGTGCCATGACCCGAGAGCCCGGCTGGGCTCAAGATGCAGGGCTGAGCCACACGCTATCCCAAATGCATTCCAGATGACAGGAGGGTGCAGCAGGGTCCAGCTTTGGGAGGCTGCTCGAGCAACACCCCATAATAACCCTTCCCTGGACAGAAAAGTTTGAATTTGGGAGACATTTCTGTTTGAGGACCAGATGTTTTCTGATCGCGGGAACTGCTGGAGACTTCTCCACTTACTTTTTGGTCCAACACCACCTTCCACTAGCCCAGGTTACTCCGAGCCCCATCCAATATGATTTGGAACACTTCCAGGGGTGGGGCATCCACAGTTTCTCTGAGTAACCTGTTCCAGGGTCTCACCACCCTCACAGGGAAGAATTTCTTCCTATTCCAGAATTTCCAGGCTGTTTGACTGGCCATGGCTAAACCCTTGCAAGGCTGAGGCAAGGGCTCCTGCAGAGACCACCTGCCTGAAGTCACCCTCTTCCCTGCAGACCTAAAGCATCCCAAACCCAGCATTTCCTGAGGGCTCTGCATCTTTGGGACCTGCAGCCCTGATGCACCTCCAGGGCCACGAGTGACAGCTGATTGTGCAGTGTGAGCTGGAGAGAGTAGGGAGGGAAGAAGGAATTTGTTCCCTGTGCAGCTGAGTGAAACCTGCACCTTTGGGCAAAACCACTCAAAATGCAATGATTGCCTGAACACAAAGCCATCTAAAAGCTCCTTCTGTTTTTACAGCTCATCAGCCAGCCAGCCAAGACATTCCTAAATCTTAGGCCTCCTCCAAGGTTTTGGTAGATGCAGCATCATCACACAGTCAAACTCCAAACTTTCAGGCAGGTTTTGCAAAAAAATAGGAAGGAACTGGCTTAAATTAAGTGGCTCATCTCACTCTGTCAAACTGATCTGCAAGCACCACGTGAGTTCAGGGAAAACTCTGCTCTCCCCACTCCACAAACACAAACAACCCACAGAGCAGATGGGAGCAGCTGGCTGGGAGAATGTGTGCTAATTGTTGCTTTGCTGGAGAATTCACAGCTCTGCAGCCTGAACTGCTACTAGAGCAGGGGTGAGCTCCCAGGAACACAGTCATCAGCTCAGGTTGGATTTTTGGGAAGGAAGAAAGGCAGGATGGCTGGGGATAAAGAGCTGAGCCCTAAAACTATCAGTGCCAAGGCAGAAGGATGTGGAAGAGCCTGTGGAGATCCAGGCAGTGTGCCCTGGTCAGGCAGTGCCATCACCATCCAGATGCCACTTGGTGGTAGGATTGGAGCAATTTGACTCCAGTGAGACTTGGAACCACATGTCTTCTGGCAAATATTGGACAACTTCACATATTTCCTCTCCTGTGTTGCTCCAGATGAGAATGGAAACAGCCTCTTTGCATTTCATGGAACAGGCTCCCCAGGGAAGTGATCACAGCACCAATCTTGCCAGAGTTCAAGAGGTGCAGGGCTGGGAGTAGGACTCGATGATGTGGGTCCCTTCCAGCTCTGAACACTCCATGATCCTGTGACTCTGCTTTAACCTAGAGGAGCGTTCAATACAGGTGGTGCAGGTCATCTTTAACCAGGATTAAAGGGCAATTGCAAAGTTTCTCTGCTTCAGGGTGAGTACTGACCACATCAGCCTGTAAGTTCTGCAGCACAGATGTGCCTGAGCTCGGGCTTCTCCTCACGTGGAGGTCAGAAACCTCTGGTGTTTGCAGGGGGGCTCTGCACAGATCTGCCCTTTCAAAACCCTTATTCAGTTTTCAGCACCCAGAAATCTCTGCCCATTTCCCTGCATTATCCCCCCCTCAGAGCTTCAGCTTCCCATGGTGGGGAGCCCACGTGAGAGAGGCGAAATCATCCTGGCTTCTGTCACTCTCCAGGCTGATCCAAAAGCTGGAAAACCTGCAGGGATTCAGTCTCTCCACCAGCATTTTCATGCTTAAGTGGAGTCACCGGAGCTCAGGAGAGGGAGATATTACGGCCTAATGCAAACAGCACTGAGAAGACTGAACATAATTAAGGCCCTAACAGCAAACGTTGGACTTGGGTTTAATCCGCCAAAAAAAATCTCCTTCATAACATCCCTGCAAGAGGCATAAAACGCTGAGCAAACCTGGGATAAAAAAGAGACCTGGAGGATAGTGCTTTTCATTTCCTAGACTGATTTATGCTCTACAAACAGCATCCCATGCTGTCGCTGACAATTTCCTGCTGAGTTACTCACGCCGCCTCCCCGACAGAGCGGTACCTACAGATGGGAAGGAGAGTCGGGCTGTCTCGAAAAGAAGAGAGGGAATATTTCTGCTTGACAGCTTGTTTTCTTTGGTCAGTGCGTGGAAGGATTTTAGTTCGTTATTTCATGTCTAGGCTCAGTTCCCAGTCACTAAAGGGAGAGCTGAAATTGGAGGGGGGAGGTTTCAGATAGAAACCGAAATGCTCCTCCTGATTTCATGTGAGCAAGTGAGCAAGATGTGCCTGGGGACATGGAAGTGAATTAATTGCTGTAATCCGACTGCTGGAGTCCTTGAGTGACCATTTTAATTGGGTTCCAAAGGGGAATTCAGTGCTGTAAAGCACTTTTTGAGCCAAATGCCCGGAGGTAGCAGGCACCCATGGGTGCTGTGTTTGGGCTGGAGCCCTGAGAGACCATCTGGGGAGGAGATGCTGTTGGGAGTGGATGGAGGAGGAGGAGGAGGAGGAGGCAGCAGCAGCACAGAGGTAGCAGTAGGATGTGGTTGATGGGGACCAGCACCTCCAGCCCTCAGCCCTGCCAGGGCTCCTCCATGTGCTCGGGGAGCTCAGCCAGGAACGTTGTGCAGTGCCCTCGCCTTCACCTCACCTGCCTAATATCCATTCATGATTTAGGACTAGTTCTGGCTTCAAACAGTGAGGCTGGAGCTGTAACATGAGCTGAAATAGCACAGGGTAATAGCCTGTGGAAAGAGTAGTAGTGCTGGAATAATATTTTCTTCACATGGCAATGGGGAAAGCAAAGGTGGGTGTTGGGAGAGGGTTTGGGTATCTCCCATTCAACACCCAGCTGATGGAAACTCAGGTCCCTAAATGTATTTTCAGTGCTGTCTCTGTGTTTCTGGGACACAAGGGATGTTTGGACAGGAGGAGAATCCCTTGCAAGGAGGGGCTGGAGGAGGCTGTGAGCTGTAAACAAGTGAATTCTCATTTGCACTCCTGCCTCTCCCTGAGGATTTGCAAACAGCCAGCAAAGCCTTTCAGGATGCTGAGAGCATCGTGTGCAGGGGTTGTTCGTGGTGTGTTATCAAAAGGCCTGACCTGCATCACCAGAAACGTGTCAGGAGATGCTGTTTGCTGTCACTGCCGAAAAACCTTGTAAAGGGTTCAGGACGTCAGCCATGGACAGTGTTAACAGCTTGAAAAGGTCAGGAGAGGGAAAGCACACAGACCCAGGACAGCTGGGGTGTAAAGTGGCTGCGTGGGCTGAATGTGTAAACGGGGTGTTCGCTGGCACAGCCACCTTGAAAGGACAAGGCAGGGGCAGGAGCCACGTTGTGCTGCAAGGAGAGGTCACAGCCTGGGACCTGCTGAACTGATCTCTTCTCCTTCTTCTGAGGGCTCTGCAGAGTGAGTCTGCACAGGTTAAACTTGGGCAGTCCCAGCTGCTGGGCCCACCCTTTACCCCTCTGTAGGTGTGCCAGCTCCTAGAGCAGAAAGCCCCTTGGGTCACCATCCCAGGGATGCTCCTCACACCCCTCCCTCCCAGAGGCTTTTGTGGGTGCCTTTGCTTGAATCCAACTGCAGCCTTTCATGTGTCCATATTTGCAGTCCTGATGTATTTGCTTTCCAGGAACATTTGTGTTTTGGTGTCTCCAGCCTGGGTGGAAATGAGCTTTTTGGCTTTGATAACCCATAAAAGCAGCGAAATCCCATTCCCTCCAAACAAGCCTCACCAGAACTGCTGGAGCGAGTGGAAGATTTGCATTGGCCTGAGTGAGTTTTAATGCAGTCCTGGCTCTTGTCTGCAATCACAGCACATTTTGGGATTTAGGGGAGGCAGCTCCAGCCAGGCTGGCTGCCTTGAGCTGCCCTGCTTTGGTGGGAGCTCCCTGTGTCACGATACAACCTCATCCTGAGGGCAGTGCCAGGGAAAAGCTGGGCTCTGCAGAAATTCATGCTCCATTTCCAGTGATCTCATTGGAGAAGGGTGCAGGAACTCTGAAAAAGCCCTGCAGGACTCACTGGTTAAATGACAAAATGTGGACCAGATTGCTCAGAGGACAAGCAAAATCGAGGCTTTGGCATCCTTGGAAATGGATTCCCATTCCTCTGCTTTACTTGTTGCCCCTCTTGGGAAAATGGGAAGGGCTTTGAGGTCAGAGACACTGGGGTGTTTCTGTGGGTGCACTGACTCCCTCCCTTCATGCAGAGGTTGGGATGGGATGAGCTTTCCTCCTTCCTTCACCTCCAGGCAGTGGTTCCCCCCCACTTTTTGACTCTAATTTAAGGTTCCCTTTGCTGCAAGAAACCCTGGAAACTTCCCCAGCATCACCCAGAGGGGTGTCCCCTCCTACAGCCTCCCACTGCCTGAGACACTTTGGCTGTTGGTTCATGCAGATCCAGGGAATTTTTAATCCTCAAATAGATCTTTCCCTGGTAAACAAGGAGCTGTGAAAAGTCAAATCCCTGGAGGGTGATGCTGGGGAAGCAGCATCTTTAAGCTCTGGGGAAATCAAGCTAAAGCTGATCCCTGCACAGAGCAGTGTGGTTGGGTTTGCTCTCCATGCTCAGAACCTGAGAAGGAGCAGAGTCTGCAGCACCTGCTGCCTCCATGTGCTCAGGGATACATCAGAGCAGGAAAGAGCTGGTCCCTGGCTTGGGTGGACAGCAATTTGGGGGATGGAGCCCCCAGGACTCCCTCCAATCCCTGGGTTTTATGAACTCCCTGGATTTACAACCAGTTCCCTCCGCACAGCCGAAGCTCTGCCAGGATCTCTCTGCTGGTTTAAACTGCAAAGCCAAAAGAAGGTTGTGAGCTGGTGGAGAGATGCCAGGAAAAAAACAGGGGCAAAACCTTCCTGTACTGGAGCTGATGGGATTGCTCTGGGTTTTTTTTCAGGCCCAAAAAGGGGATTGCTGGACAGACAAGGAGCCCCCAAGGGTGGGAGTCCCCAGGCAGGACAGGCAGGTATCAGACAAGGCAGGTCTGTGGGGAGGTTTTATTCAAGTTGAATGAATTTTCCCCTTCTTTTCAGTGATGGGAGGGAGAAGGGAAGGCAGCACAGGGAGGGTTGTTCCACCATCACACAGAACTTCTCTTTGGGAGATCTGTGAGGCTGTAGAGCATCTCCCATCACTCCTGCCATGCTCAGGGCAGCTCCAAAAGCCCCAGCCATGCAGGCCAGCAGCTCAGCCCAGGCCTGGCTGGGATACAGGGATTCTGGGGACCATCACTGGGGCCACCACAGCTACCCAAGTCCATCTGGATGACGCCCTTTTTCTGACTCAGAATGTTAAATAAAATGCCAGAAACTGATCTTTTTCTCTTTTTCCCTTTTTTTTTTTTTATTTTTTTAATCAGCCAGTAGGCCCTTCATATTTTCCCACTTACATCATCCAACATGGTTTGAATCTACAGTGACTGGTAAAGCCTCAAAGGCATAATTGCAGTTGTCTTAGGAAAGTGAAATCATATGGTGTTCCCAAGATCGCCTCCCTTTTGCTTTTTTTCCTTTTCTTTTTTATTTTTTCTTTTTTTCCCCCCTTTTAATGTTTCTTACTCAGCTTCCAGATGTTTCCTGAGGAAAAAAAAAAGAAAAAGAACAAGAGGCAAAGCAAGGCACAGACTACAGGGTGCTGTAGTGGAAAAGGCCACGTGGCAGCAGGAGCTCCCAGGCAAAGCAGGGGAGTGGTGGAAGCTGCAGCCTGTGTTTGGAGCAGCACAGTCTCCAGGATGTTGAGGCACAAAGACCTTTCTAAATCACTCTCTTTCACCCCATCCCATCCCAATCCCCCTGGGAGCTGCCCCAGCCTCTCCATCGACCTGTGGTCCAGGCTGGGAAGCCTGTAAAGGTGCTGAGCTGAGCAAGAGGTGCTGAGCATCAGCATAGGTCCTGAACACACTCAGCCTCCACATTCTGGGGAAATCCCACAGTCATGTAGGACTTCTTGCAACCTTATAACTCAGACCAGGCTCCTCACCTGCCTCCTCACCCCTCATTGAAGCCATGGCTCCGACAGAACCTTTGCCAGCCCCTTCCTGATCTCTGAGCACTTCCAGGACCTTGATAAACCCCCATTTCTATGGATTTCCAATGCCTTTGTGGAGGCAATTCCACCTGCCCACAGCCCTTTGGCTCAGAGGCTGAGTTTGTACCTACTCAGCCTCACAGGAGGCCCTTGCATCAGTTGTGAAACCTTCCAGGTTCTGCAGGCTCCAAGCTCCACCAACCCTCACAGAGGATGGAGGGCAAAAATCCCTGTGTGTGCTGGAGCCTGGAATGGGCTGTTGGAGCCAGAGCCTGGGGAAGCACCTCTGCCCCTGCAAACAGCCTTCCTGGGAGGAGAAATGCTCACACCACCATTTAGGCAAGCTCAGCCCAGGCATGGTTTTAATTAGGGCTCCAATTTAAGGAGCTGGCGTGGAGGAGGGTAACACAAAATCCAAAGGAGGTGCCTGAAACTCTGCCTTCCCTCCAGCGAGCTCCCTTTCCTTGGGGACAGGCACGAAGGAGTCACACCCTGCTGAAAATGCCTCTTCCTGCACAGCCTCTGCTATGCTGGGACCAGAAAAGCTGCAGTCCCAGGGGCTCAGGGGTAACCCTGGGGCAGGCTGTGCCAACCCCACCTCACGCCACTGTGATGGGAGGAGAAGGCCCAGTGCCCACTGAGGAGGTGGAGAGGGCTGAGCTCAGACTCCAAGGAGGGAGACAAGGCCATGGGAGCCTTGCCTCCCCACCCAGCAAAGAAATCCCACCTCCAGTGCTTTCCTGGAGCTTTGTAGTGCCTGCAAGAAAGCAGGGACGGCCCCAAAGACCAGGAATGACCTTCCCCTTGAGCTGACAGAGCAGAGGATGCACCAGTGCTCCCAGCACCATTCCCCTGGGCACACAGGGTGCTGCAGCCCCAGGACACCACCATGAGGACACCACCTGAGCAGCGAGTCCAGAACAGTTGTTAGGGAGCCAGGCAGGTGCAGTTCACCAGAAATGGATCAAGCACTTCCCAGGAACTCGAGAGCCTGTGGAACCAGTAGCATGAGGGGGTGGGAAGGGATGCAGCCAGCCAAGAATTGTTGAGAGTCTGGTTTAAATGCATCTCTGAATCAACTTAAAGACCTCAAAATTAAGTCATATCCAGTGTTTTCAGAGCGTCAAACTCCTGATAGTGAGGGGGTGGTTTCCAGCCTGCTGTTGGGATTGCAAATACAGCTCATCCAAACCCATTCCAGATGTTCTGCCCTTGATGGAGAAGAGGGAGGAACCATAACTGCAACCCCCTGGGTCTAGTGATGAGTTGTTTTAGAAACAACAGGGAGTGTGATGCATCCCATCTCCCTTCTCAGAACAGGTAGCAGGCTCAAGGGTTGTTCAACTGTGCAAAATTCCTGTTTTCCTAGTGCAGGCACAGAAAGGGTTAAATGCAATCCACATGGGAACACACCCCATTTATATAGAGCCAAGGCCTGGGAGGGGTCCTGCTTCATCCACGGGCAGGGTTTGAAAGGCCTTCTCTACCCTCAGCACACAGTTTGCCATTCCCAGTGGGATAGAAATGTAGCTCCACCCAGGGCAAGAATGAGACCTGGCTGGAGGAGCCCGAGCAAGGAAAGGAAATTTGGCCTCTAAAAGGTTGTCCTGGACTTCTCAATAGTCTGTGCTTGTGCTTCTTATCCCGGGCCAAGCAGATGTTGCTGTCTCAGGTCACTGCCCAAGGTCAGCCTGTCTGCAGCACTGCCCGTGCTCATGGAGCCCCGTGTGTGTCCCTGGAGAAATGTCATGGAAACTCACACTGCTTTGGGTTGGAAGGAATCTTAAAGATCATCCATTCCCACCCCCCTGCCATGGGCAGGGACACCTTCCACCAGCCCAGGTTGCTCCAAACCCCTGGCCTTGGACACTTCCAGGTATGGGGCAGCCACAGCTTCTCTGGGCAACCTGTGCCAGGGCCTCCCCACCCTCA
>JAWWES010000038.1:3181987-3193042 GCA_035583135.1 Lophotriccus pileatus
CACAGCTTCTCTGGGCAACCTGTGCCAGGGCCTCCCCACCCTCACAGGGAAGGATTTCTTCCTAATATCCCATCTAAGCCTATTCTTTTCACTTTAAAGCCATTTCTCCTTGTATTATCACTACCTGTCTGTATTGAGGAGAAAAATCCATGAGCAGCAAAGTCACAGCAGCAGCAAAGGGGGAAGGCCTTGCACAGCCCTCCCTGTATCAGTGGGACTGGGTTTGGCAGCAGCTTCACCCCTCTGCCCTCCCCACTCGGGACCTTCTGTCACCAGACATTCGTGGGTAACCCCTGCCCCTGCTGCTGCTGATCCCGCGGGGCTGAGCCGGGCAGAGCAGCGAGGGGGGAAGGGAGAGGAGGGAAAGGGAAGGGGAGAGCAGGGTAGGGGAAAGAGGAGAACTGGGAAGGGGAACAGCGGAGAGTTCGCGGGAACCCCGAGCGATGCGGGCCGAGGGATGAAGGATGAGAGATGCGGGGGGCGGGGCCTGGTCCCCGCGTTGCCATGGAGACGCGCCGGCGCAGCCAATGGGAGGGCGGCGCGCTGGGGGATGCGCGGGGCTGGGGCGGCACCTGCTGGGGGCGAGGGGACATCGCACCGGCACCTCCCGGCCCCCCGGGACCGACACGGCACCCCCCCCGACCCCCGAACACCGACCCCACCCCGGCGATGGGAACACGCCCAGGTATCTCCGTGTAATCCTGGATCCCGCTGGAGTGTCGTGGAAGTTCAGCAGGAGCAGAACAAGAGTCAAGGGAGTTCTTTCATGCTCCTGAACTTGATAAACCCAGAGGGAACTTGAGGACCCGTTTAAAAGTCTTTCTTCCTCGCATAAACTCGCTGTCTTGTTAACAAGCCACAGCCTTCCTCCCATCCTGCCCAAAACTGCCTTAACAGGGGCAAGCTCTGACTCGTTGGCACCAGGAAATTAAACTGGTCAATGAGAACTTCCCGAGGCTTCCCGAGAAACCTGTCCATGTCTTCTCTTCTGACTCCTAACACTAGTTTCCATATGCTTATCCTCTTCAGATCATGCAAATCCTGGAAGCACAACAGGCCCAGGGAGGTTCTTTTTCCATGTGACACCAAGTTGATGTGCTGGATTTTTCCTTTCAGGCTGAATTTTTCCCATGGGAAAAAGAAAAATGCTGTTTACGCACTGTCTGGAGGGGAAACAGCCCCCCATACCCACACTCCTGGCACCAAGGGTGCTAGAACCAAAGGTCTGGGGCAAAGGGGCTGAACTCTGCAGCATCAGGCCCCAAAATGTTTGGCCTCTCAGCAGAGTGGAGAGAATTAGTGCAATTCAGGGCTGTTGTAGGCAAAAATCCACAGCTGAAATTGTGAAATTTTGCAGCTGGGAGATAACTGGGGAGGTGTATCTATGGGGAGGGGAATGGCAAATTTTGGAGCTCTCAACCAGAAGCAAATCTGCAGACAGAGGAGGCTGGTTGTATATTTCGATAACATGAAATGGAATATCCTGAATGCTACAACTAACAAAGAGACAGGAGACAGCCCCTGGATCACACACTGTGCTCCTGCAAGTTGAGTATTTAGATCAGGAAAAATTGGGATGTGTTACTCTGAAAAGAAGACAAGACCAGGAAAGAAGGATTCCCGAATGAAGGACTGGGTTTGGAGATTAGTGGTGGGTCCAGAAAGAGAGGAATTTCCTTATGGCTGGAGGAATCATCCCGGGATGATGGTAAAGTCTGGGAGATGCAGGAGATGGAGTGAGGATGCTCAGGGAGCCGGGTGAGTGCACTGGGGGGAGCAAGAGAGCCGGAGTGAGGGAACCGAGCTGGGAACAGCTCAGGTGTCTGACAGACAAACCCAGCATCAGGATCCACTCTGGGCTGGCCTTTACTCTGTCTGCCCCGTGACAAGGGACATGGCTTTGTCATACACCTGGTTTTCTGCTGTGTCAGATCTGTGATCCAAAGACCCTGTGCTGGTTTCTCCTCAGATGAGGAGGGAAAAGGCTCCTCTCTTTGCCCTTTTCCTCCTCAGACCCTTTGTCCCAGCTCTCTGTGTAGCTTTTCCACCAATCCTCGCCTTCAGGTCGCCTCCAAGTGTCCTGCCTGTTCCCAGGGTCCCACAGGCCGAGCACTGGGATGGAGAGCTGCTCCAGTGGGGCAGACACAGGTACCACCACCAAAGCCCCCTGAGCAAGACCTGCCCCTGCCCAGGTCTCTGTGCTGTGACCAAGGACCTGTATTCATGGCCCAGCTTTCTGAACCAGGGCTGGTTATGGTGATGCTCAGGCAGGATGAGTCTCCAGCTTTTTGGTTATCTCCTTTAGGACTCGGAATTTGACTTTTAAAAACCGCTTCTATAAAACTTCTATAAATAAATCACATTCTGCGTGCTTGAGTTAACATTAGCCTAAAAACCACCCTCCTTATAGCTCATGTCAGGCAAACAAGACAGGCTTGATAACTGGAGAGAGTGATTTATAAAGGCGCCATATGGGAGCTTGTCTAAGAATTATAATTGATTAGTGAGCTGCAGAAATATTGCCGTGGCGCAGAGACTGAATCCCTCGGAGGTTCAGCTCTTTCGAGGGGCCTGGCATTCATTCCAACACAAATCCCGTAAAATCACCCTCCCTCCACACCCCAGTGGCAGCCAGTTCCCTGAGGGGCTTCTCAGCCCTCACACAGGAGCGGTGCTGAACGTGGAAGGACGCTGAGGGCTCGAGGACACGACTCATCCGAGGATGGCAGAGGTGGGTGTGCGAGTGCAGCCGTCCATCTGCCAAGTCCTTTTGTTTTTCTTAGCGCTCCAGGAAGAACTTCTGGCCTGGGATCTGTCTAGACACTGCAGGCAGGTAGCAGGCAATGGTTATTCTCACGGCAATAGCTCCAGGTGCTGACAGACGGTCCCAGGAAAGCTGGGAGGGAAGGAAAATGCTGTGGCTTCCCTCTTAATCAGGGATTTGGGGCTCAGGGAAGGCCAACAGGATCCCTCAGCACCCCGAGTGCTTAGTATGTGTCAGATTTGCTCCCCACAATGCTGCAGCTTGCCCAGGGCTGTCCTGAGCCTCAGCACGAAGCTGGGGGTCCCTCAGTGCTGTCTCTGCATAAAAAGGGGCTTTACAGACTTGTGGCCTCAACTGCCTCTCCAGGCAAGAAGGGAGAAATAAAATACTCTATTTAGAGCTCGTGACAAAAAAAATTCCTATTTCAGGCAGCAGGCAGCATCCAGTGCACATTAGACAAGAGTTGTTGAGTTAATTAGAAATGTATATTTGATACCCGGCCTGAGCAGGGCCCTGCACGCCGCTAAGGTTTAATAATTGATTTGTAATTTATTTGCCCATTAATTCTCCCTCTTTCAGAGTGGAGCCAGGAGCTCGTGCACACTCGTCCATCATCCTGGCCAGAGGCAGCACAGCTCCTTCTCCCACAGAGCTGTCGGGGGTGACAGACTGGAGCCTCGTGCAGCCTGTAATTAGTTACTTACTTCAGAAGCTTTTTATAGGGGGCTGCGTGTGCCTCTCGAGAAAGATTAACAAAGGGTTTATTTCCTGCGGGCTCGGGCGGCGTGTCAGCAAAGCCCAGGCTCCAGAAATTATTGATTCCCTCTCCATAAGGTTTGCATTTCCAAGGTAAGTGATTCGGCTGTTACAGGCGGCAGGTCCCAGGGCTCCATTCATCACGGCGCAGCAACGGGGCTGACCCAACCACCGGCAGCAGGTTCAGCTCCAAACAGGGGCTGCAACACTTTCCCTCGCTGTCACCGTGTATTATGACAGGGAGAAAGGGTTTCCAGGGTGCCCATTCCCAATTAATCAGGGAGAAAACATGATTGCAGTCTCCAAGACCCCCGCTCATTTCTCCTGTCACAGGATCAGGGGTTCACAGGCTCGTTCCTACGTGCTCATTTCCTTTATTTGCCATATGTTTTCTGAACCTTTGAGGCTGTATCTGAGCCACAGTTTTCAAGCCCCTTTTAGCTGCCAGAGGAAAACAGAGTTTCCCAGGTGACTGGGAGATCCTGAGGTCCTGGAAACCAGTGCCAGCCTGCGTGGACCAGCGGACACCGAGACATCCAGGAGCAGCAGGACAAACAGGCAAAATACCAGCAGGATGGAAAAGAGCCCAAACAACAACAGTTGGCAAGCAGGAAAATATTTTGAATAGTCAAAAAGGGCATTTTACAGAGGTGAAAAGCACATTTGTGATGAAGAAACTGCGGCCCCACACTCTGGGTAGGAAGGAAAGCCCTGCGTCTTTGCAGCACGGCAGGGCAGGAGTAAACATCTCCCATCCCATCTCATCCACTTCCCACTGCCCTGGAAACTTCTGGCTGTGAGAACATGCTCTAACAGAGGCAATAAAGATGGAAAAAGTGGGTTGGAATGGGGTAGGAAAGGTACCTCCCAACATGGGCATGGCAGAGACCTGGCAAAGGCCCTCAGGAAGGCCGGGGGGACCAGAGACAGTTTTGGCAGGAGTGAGGCCATGGAAGGATCCAGCCTTCATGTGTGAAATCTCGCACAGAGCTGCTGCTATAAATAAGGTTGATGGATTGATTGCCATAAATCATAACCCTGCTGACATCCCAGAGCTCTTGCAAGCAGCAGGGATGCTCGTGGGGCTGGTTGTTCTCCCTTGGCAGAGGCAGGAGAGAGATTAGTCATTCGTTGTGTTTCCTGAAACCACCTCCTCCCTCCCCCACAGGACGATGGTTTGAAGGGAAGGATGGATTGAATCTCCTTGTGAAGGAGTCTGTGACATCTCTTAATCATAGGGTTCCCCAGATTTGCAGAATCAAGCCCTTGTACTCCCAGGGCAAGTGTTGTTTTCAGCAAGGTTACAGCTTATTTTGAGCAGGAGAAAAGGAGAATCCAAATCATCTCCCTTTGAGGTTAAAAACTTAATTTCTGCTGTGTTTGCATGGAGCTGTGTGACAGCCCTGTCCTCTGCTCCAGAGCAAAAGGCATATGTCTTCTCCTACCATAGCTGGGTTCACTCTCAGCCACCACCTGGTCCAGCTGAGGAACAAGAACCACAGAGCAGGATCGCCCTTGTCCTGATTTACACCCCCAGGAAGATGTGACAGCACTGCCCTGGACAAGGACCCTCAGCAAACCCACATCCCCAGCGACACCCCTGGCCAAGCAGCAGCTCCAGGACCTGCACCCCTCTTGCAATCCCTTTAAAACCTTTTCCACAAACACACTTCCCTTAAAGTTCAAAATGTTCTGGGCATAAATCCTCCTCCTCCTCCTCCTCCCTTCCATGCTGCTGGAAGTTTGCTACCGGCTATATATTTTTAGATGTTAAAAACGTCGCCCTCAACCGCTCTGAGCGCGCGGAAGGACTGTGAGAATCAAACCATCCAGTCTCGCTGTCAATAACCCCGGCCTCAGATGGACTCCCTGCAGCCCTGGCACAGTAAATTACAGCCTCCCCCCCCCCCCCCCAAATGATGGCTGGCTGCTTATTATTGGCTTTCATCTTTATTGCCTCGTAAGGTAAAATGGTTTGGAGTGACAACAGCAAATAGCCAGCCACAAATTGTGTCTCCTGCCGGCCTTCCTCCCACCTGTCAGCAGGCTGAGATGCTCACAGAGCCTCCAGAACCCAGCAAGGAGACTGAAACAGGCTGTGCACACCCTACCAAGCCATCCAGAGGGTCTAAATCCCACCAAGCCCTCTTGCTGCCCGCAGGATCCAAGCAAGGATGCCCTGGACAAGTGACCCTTTTGCACCCTCTCACTTACACCGCTACAGATTTTTCTCCTCTGGGAACATCCTGTGTTAGACACCAGTGAATCCACAGCCAGCTGGATGTACAAATGGCTCTGCAAGGGGGGAATGTTTCATGTGGCTCATCCTTGGCTCCTTACCACAAATTGGCCCCCGAGATCAGCCCCACTCTCTCTGCTGTCACCAGAACAGTCTGGTTTGTGCATGGGGGACATGGGACCCTGTAAGGTCAGAGCTAAAAACTGGCTTTGAAACTCATGGTGAGCTCTTCTGATGTGCTTGAAGGAATCTCCTGTCAGTGAGCCTCTTCCAAGGGGCAAGGCAGAGAGCTTGGAGCAGGAGAGGTGGGAATTTCCAGCAGAGAAAGATGGCACAGGCAGTTGGTCCCTAAAAAGAAACAACAAGATTTATCAGCGTGTAGAGACCAAACCCTTCCAGGCAGGGGTTAATCTGTGGGGTCTTTGGGGACCCACCTCCACCCTCCAGACAGCAGGAAATTGGGCACAGCACGTTCTTTGCCACGAGGAGGGAAACATTTTTGGAGCAGGAACAGACAGGCCAGAGCAAGCTTTCCTCATCCAACCGGAGTCTGACGGGAGGATCCAGTTTCAGAGGATTAGGTAATGTCTTCGGATCGCCCAGGAACCCACGTCCTGGTGTGTGTGCTCAGGCAGGGAGCTGGGAGGGGAGGCAGATGTTGATGGCCATGGACACACAGGAGCAGCCCTCCCTCCAAACCTGGCCTCGTCGGCCTCCCTGCTCGGCTGTAGTGCGTGGGCAGGGAGGGAACAGGGATGGGGCAGGGAGGGAACAGGGATGGGGCAGAGATGGGTTTGAGATGGAACAGGAATTGGGTAAGAATGGAGCAGGAATGAGGCTCTGGCTGGTGGCTGATGGGGGGCAAGAGACCCAGGGCAGGAGGACAGTGCCATTCCTCTCTGCTTGTGCTGTGGCACGTCATGGTCAGAGCCCATTTCACTGCCAGGCCAGGGCTGAGGAAAGGCTTTTTCCTCCTCACATGGGATGGTGCAGGAACAAAGGTGTCCTCTGTCTCTGGTGTGTGGTGTAACTCTCTCCCAGGCTCTTCCAGGACATTGGAGATCACTTTCCCTGCCACTGAGATGAAGTCCTGCAGTTCCTCCAGCCCCTCCTGATGTCACAGCATCCTTAGGGCCCCACCACCCTCCAGTGATGGTGGCTGTGCCATGCCCACCACAAGCAGGACAAGTGGAAAGCAACCCCCTGAGCAGGCAGGAAGGGGCAGGGAGCCCCAGGAACAGAGTCCAGCCTGTAAAATTCCCAAGCAGCAAAGCAGGATGATGGTGGGAGGCTGTGGAGGGTGGGAATGGTCTCCCCATTCTTCTCCTGACTTGCTGGCCAACCTTGAGCCAGGCAATTCCCACTCCATCCCCTCACCTCCCTCCTGGCTCTCTCCAGCTCTCCAGTGAACTCACACAAGGCAGCTCCTACCCTGTGAACGACGTGGCTGCTCTTGTTGTGAGGCAGGGTGCTTTTATGTTATAAATTAAAAGGTCCAGACAAATGAACACCGAGAGCTTTCTCAGGAATCACAGTGTCTCAAACACAAGCTTTTTATAAGAAAATAAATTAAATGGCCTTGCTGCTTTACTCATCAGGCTGTTCTACCTTTAACAGCATCCCAGCAAACACTTGTGTCTTCATTTAATGCTCTTCAGCCTAATACCCACCATAAAAGAAATTCAGCAAAAAGCCTGGCTGATAACTCCAGCGAATTTCCATTTGACCCTCCCCTTGGGTTTTGGGTTGAGTGTTGAGTGAATGAGCTTTAAAAGCATCTTTTCATTTAGCCTTCCACAGCAGAGAATCGCCGAGCCAAGAATCATACCTCACTTTGTCAGAAGAAAAACAAGATGTGGGCTTAGTGGAATTGAGTTGCGTTGGAGCACGGTATGGAAAATCTTGCCTCGAGAAGCCAAACAAGGTTTTCACTGCCAGCGTTGTAAGGGAGAGAGATGCAACATTTTTGTGGCCAGTATTTCTCGCCTGTGCCTTGGGATCTCGGGCTCTTTGCAAATGAAAGATCCTCGTTTTAGGCAGTGCTTCGCTTAAGCGGTTTGTTAACCCTTTGTCAGGCTGCAAGGGGGGAAATGGGTTAAAAATATTTCAGATGCAGTGTTTGGGTTGCTGATCTCTGTGCAAGTTGCCTCGGCGAGAAATTTCAGTCAGGGCAGAAATTTCAGGGTCAGGACAGAAATCTCAGAGTCAGGGCAAGGAGGAGGGAAGGAGGTGGAGGAGACTGAAGCATCTTTCAGATGACCTGATGTTGGGCACCATGGAGCACCAGAGAGAGGGAGAGCTTTGCCTCCTGATCTTTGAAGCCTTCCAGGATGATGTCGAATAAGAGTAACAGACCAACAAAACCCGTTTTCTGGTATAGATTGTTTCCTTCCAGTCCCGGGGCTGCTCCGAGCAGGGAAATGGGACCTGGACAGGGGCGTGGGCATCCCAGGAAGGGAAGCGGGATCCCGGGCAGGGGAAGGGCATCCCGGGCAGGGCTCGCTCCGGTCGGGAGATGGCAGCAGCACTTTGCTCTTTGCTCGGACGGGCCCCGCCGGCCCTCGGGGGCTCCCCAGGATGCTGGCCCCGCATGTCCCGGGGATCAGCCCCGCTCCGCGGAGCCGCTCGCCCGCCGCCGTCTGTAACCGCAGCCTCCTGTCTCTGCCCGAACTCCCCAGTTCTATTTGAAACACAGTATGACCCTGAAATCCAGGTCCTCCGAGCTCTCCCAGTGCTCCCATCTGCTCCCATTTCCACCCACACAGGGGCGAGGTGGCGAGGGACATGCCTGGGGGTGGGTGTCGCTGCGGCTTGGTGATGCCACGGGGACACCCGTGGAAATGTCACTTGGAAAAGGCGCCGCAGAAGGCCAAGGTGCCCTTTGCGGCCCCAGCGCCGGAGGGACTGCCCCGAGGGGGCACGGCGGGACCCCGACCCCGGCCCCGGGGCCAGCTGGGGTGAAAAGGCTACTTGAGAGAGGTCAGGAGGAGAAAACTAACCTGCTTTTCTTTGGCAATTATGAAGTGACAAATTACCAGCGAAAGAGCTCATCTGTCTGTATTTATTTGTAGAGTCCCTCCTCGCCGCAAAAGCGAGGCAGGGAGAGGAGCCGGGATCACAGCCCTTCTCTTAAGGGTTTCAAAACACTCCGCTGACGCCTCACTCCATCTCTGTCAGCACGGGGGATGCACAGAAATTAAGTGGCCAGACCGGTGCCACCAAGCAAGATGTATTTCCAAGAGTGAGCCCCCCGAGCATGCCTTGCACTCCCCTGCATCTTCCACTCTCTGTCCACTCAATCCCCCAGAGGACCGGGAGTAGCATTTTGAAGGGGAAGCTGGAGTCTCCTCCTGATCCCGCATCTCCAGGAGCTCAGGGTTTAAGGAAATCTGGCGTTGGGAGGCTCCTGATAAACCAGAGAGCTCCGGGCCCCTTTGTGTGTGCTGTCCCTGAGCTCCTTGTCTCCGTGCTGCTCACAGGGCAAGGGTGAATCCTGCGCACACCCAGCCCGGAGACACAACAAAAGCCCAAAGCCATTGCATGTGTGAGATGCTTAATTGCATTACAATCATCTTCTCTTATCAAGGAATCGGGAGGAGAGTCAAAACAGGCACTTTGATCCCCGCAGAAGCTGGAAAAACAGCAACGACTTGGCCAAGGTGCAAACCTCCTCCTCCTCCTCCCTCGCCGGCAGCAGAGGAGGGGGAGCAGAGCCCTTCCCCAGGTTTGGGGGGAGCAGCAGAAAATGCAGCAGGAAACAACAGCAGCAACCAAACACAAGAAAAAAAAAACACCCAAAACACACACACAGAAAACAGTGGCCAGCTTGGCTTTGCTTTTCTTTCTGTTATTAGCATCGTTAAATATAGAAGCAAACACGGTTTTCAAAGCGAAATGCGGTTTTGGAGCGCCGCGGGCAGCAGTGACCCCGGGCAGCCCGCGACGAGCGCTCCCCCCAGACCCCAGCGCGCCCCACCCGGGGGATGGGGGACAAAAACCCTCAGGGAGGGAGGTAAATATTTACTCTCCAAACACAAACCGCTGCCCGGAGGTTAACGAGACACATAACCACCCTCAGCAGCCGGAACCGGCAGATGGGAGCGTGGCCGGGCGGGTGTCCCGCGTCCCTGGGGGCTCCCAAAATACGGGGCAGGGAGTGGGAATGGGCAGCTCTGGGGAGCAGCAGGTCGCTGCCAAGGCTGATAAACCCCCGCGCCCCTTCCCCTGCCCTCCAAAAGCCACCTCCCAGCGCTTCCCAAATGAAAAAATATCGCAGCCAAGCTGCAAAGGCAGGGATCGTCACTAACCGAATTGAGGCTCTGATTTGCCGTCTCTATCTAGCCGGCTCGGCAGCCGTCGGGGGAGGATTTATCTGCGCTGTAAACCCAAGAGCAAGTTCAATCTTGTTTGTACCTGGCAACAGATCCAGGTTAAGGGAAGGCCAGCGCTAACGGCTCCTGCTCTCCCACCCACTGCTCCTGCTCCATGGGGCAACTCCGGCAGGGATGGGGGCTGGAAAACACTCGTCCATACACACTCATCATCACCAGGTTGGGGGTGCTGCCCACTCTCCACGCTCCTGGGTCTGCCCAAAGCTGTCACGGCACAGGGATCACCCTGACATGCCCAGGGTGGCCTTGGCCACCTCAGTGTCACCCAGGCAGGGACAGGCTGGCACATCCCATGGGAATCCCAGTGGCCACAATGGCCACTTGTCCCGCTGGAAAGAGAGGAGAAAGGGAACTTTGCATGGGCGATCGAGTCCCCAGCAGGTTCAGCTGGAGATGTCAAAGGGATGGGAAAATCATTCAAGGAAAACACCCGAGGAAAAGGAAAAACGTCTCCTTGGCTGGGACTGGGGGTTCCCCCTGTGGTTCTGCCATGGGTGAACTTACTCCAGGCTGGATTTACTCGGACTGGCAGTGAGAAGGAAGGATGGGGACCCCCAGTGGGGACAACCCCCCACCTGAATGAATAACTCAGGACACACCAGTGAAGAACAAAAGAGGTCTTGGACTGGGTTATATTTTAAAATGCTCATATATTTTCTCTTCTTTTTTTTTTTTCTCCTTTTTTTCTTTTTCTTTTTTTTTCCTCATTTTTTTCCCCCCACAATTCTAATACAATTGTTCTGAAAATACTGGCGTTTCCAGCAGCAATTCTTTTCTTTTTTTTTTTCCTTTTTTTACCCTTTTTGTTTGTTTTTAAAGTGAATAATAATATACGGTAGTGATTTCACAGTAAAACAGACCTGCGGGAACGCCGAATATACGTGACAAAAGACACCCCCCCAGCC
>JAWWES010000038.1:3195081-3210428 GCA_035583135.1 Lophotriccus pileatus
AATGGGATGGGATGGGATGGGATGGGATGGGATGGGATGGGATGAAATGGAACAGGATGGGAGGAGATGGGACAGGATGGGATGGAAAGGGACAAAATGGAATGGAATGGGATGAGATGGGATGGGACAGGAGCTCCCACTGTGCAGCCCAGCACCTTGCAGCCACCACAGCTCAGCACCCAGCACCAAACAGCCCCTTCCAAGCCATCCACCAGGAAAAGAAGTGGTTCCACCCAACAGAGAAGGACAGCAGGTTTATTCTAGTGCAATATCCACCAACTTTCCCAAAGCATCCTCTCTGGCAAGCAGGTTCCAGGCTCCTTTCTGCTGGGAGAGCCGGGCTGGGGGCTGCCCAGGGGCTGGGTGGGCTCCGGGCTGAGCTCCGCTGGGAGCCAACACCTCCCTGCACCCCCCAAGGGCTGCGCCAGCCTCACGCTGGCAGGGAACAGCCTGCTCGTGTTTCCTGGCACCCTTTCCAGATCTCGTCTCTCTTGCCTGGTTTTCTTGGCAAATTCTTGCAGGGTGAAGCTGTTTAATAATATTTTCGGCGGCATGCAGGCTGCTGGGGAAACACAGCCAAAACGCTTTCCCTGCCTCTGCGGATTTGCCACTTCGGGCCAGCCTGAGGGGGGAAGTTCTGACCTGAAATCCTGAGTATTCTTTTAGCAGTGAGATGGCCTGGTGAGCTGCGAGGGATGGAGCTGGGGACTCCAGCTGCCAGGCGGGATGACAACGGGCGGGTGGCAACTGTGTCCCCTCAGAACCAGAGGTGTGAGGTGGTGGGTGCTGCTCCATCCCCCTGTGGGCATGAAGAAGGTGTTTTCAACCAGCCAAAACCCACGGGAAGCAAGAAGAGGATCTCTGGGACCAAATACTTTGCTGTTTTAAAGCACAGAGGACATGGAAACAGTGAGGAAGCCTTTGGCCACAGGCCAACCACAGGCACCTCATTCTTGGCTCGCAGCGCTTGTCCCACGGTGTGTTTGGGACAGTCCATCCTGCCAAGGGGAAAAAACCCTTCCCAACATCCCTCACCGTTTGCTCTGCTTTGTTTTTTCTCTAACTCATGTTTTTTGGTGGGGGACTGGAGACCCCTGGTGAGGGTGAAATGACCCCTGGCTGTCCTCTCGCCACACATTCCCTGGGGAATCCCATCTTGTGGGGTGAGAGCACGTTCCTGGGAGAGTGTCCTTAATCCCCAAAAACTTGTCCATCTCCCTGCTGTCACACCAAGACTTGAGGAAAGGACTGTGCAAAAGCCAAGGTGCTCTTGGTGCTCTCAGTATCCCAGATGGAGAGGGGTGGGCGCTGCCCTGCTCCCCACCCAATCGGGACCTCTCAGCCCCCACATCTGTGCCCGACGGGGGAGATTCTCAGGGGAGGGGGAGCCCTGTTCTTGCTTCACCACTAATTAACAGTTGCAATTAACCAGCCTGGCCAAGCACTCCCACTAATTGTTGCCTTGCAGTGTTTTGCAGGGCTGAAACAACAGGAGCAGCCTCCTGGGTGAGCCGAAACCCCCGAGTGGGGTCATGCTCGGATGCTGGGGCCATGCCGGGATTTTGGGGCCATGCCGGGATGCTGTGCTGAGGGCAGGGGTCCCAGCAGACCCCACGAGCTGGGGAAGGGTGAACAGGGAGTCCCTGGCAGCCTTAAAGCAAGTGCTCCAGCCGGCTCTTTCCACGTGGGCAGCTCCACACCCAGCGCAGAGGCATCTTTGGGAAGAGCAGCGATGCCCAGCCGCCCTCCGGGGTGGCAGAGGGGGATTTTTCAGGTGCACACTCTGCACAGAGGGTGACCCAGCTCCCCCTGCCACCGGTTCCCATGTTATGTAGGGGGGGGATTCAGCTCAATCCTCTGCTTTGAAGTGGAAGGAGAAGGCTCTGTGCAGCCACGGGTGACTCATTCACGGGGCACGGCCGGGCCGCCTCTCCCTCCGCAAAGTAACTACCGAGACTACTAATAATAGTTAGAAACCAAAAATAGAATTTTTTTTTTTGGATTTTATGTTTTTTTTTTTTTCTTTTTTTTTTTTTTTTCCTCTTCTCTTTTTCAAAAAAAAAAACTCCATCCTCTGAAAATAGCCAGCTGCAATCCGGCGAGTTCAACCACTCCCCTCAGCTTGTCCAAAACCCCACTGCCCCCAAAAGGGCTGGGACTGTCCCCGTCCCCGCTCCTGCCCCGGGGGGCACCCATGGAATGGGGGGGTGGGCGATGCCGAGCCCGGCTGGAGGCTCATCCCAAAACTCGTGGCACGGCGGGGCCGGGCAGGGGGTGGGTGGCAAGCTCTGTCTCTCTCCGCTCCCACTTCTCTACATCTAGCGCAGGGGACCAGCGAGCGGGTCTGGAGATGCAGCAGTGACAGCAAACTGGACAGGGGTGAAGGCGACGAGGAGGCGAGGACGGCGAGGGTGGTCCATCCCCCCCCCCGGATCAGACGGTGCCTCCAGCGCTGGGGTGAGGAGGGAGGGACGGGCTGGGGCGGCGGCGGCGGAGGAGGAAAGCGGAGGAAGGGGCCCCGCGGGACCCCCCCTTCCCCGGCCGGGCGAGGGGACTGACCCAGCAGCAGTTTCTCTAAGTCATTTGATGGGGAGCTTCCAGCATTTCCATCAAGAAGGTGTCGATGGGCGTGTCTCCTATTAGCTTGAAGAAGAAGAGGTGCTCCAGGCATTTCAGGCCGATGGACCGGAGGGCTGGGAGGCGGAGCAGGAGCTTTGCAAACCTGGGGGACGGGAGAAACGGCACAGTCAGACACACCCCACCTCCAGCCCCGCTCACACCCGGCCCCCCGAAGCTCAGAAGGGTTGGGAGTCAGGCACAGCCTCTTGCTGCTAAAGACACGAGGCTACACCCAGAGCTGTGCAGAGAAATCATTAATTATGTCCCCAGCCTTGAAGATCAGGCAGCCACGGTGGATATCCACAACAAACACGTGCTGATAGCTGAACTGGGAGGGTAAAACAAGACATGAAAGTCTAGCCCTGGACTGGGGTGCACCACTGGCTTCCTGCATGTGCATCACCAACCAGTGAGCACCCTGAGATGCTTTCCCCACACCACAGCCACGGAGAGGAGGCATCATAGGGCCAGCCTTGGCACAGGCAGAGGTGCAAACAGCCTCAGCAGCTGGATCTTTGGTCAGGGAAAAGGGCAAACAGCCGGGAAGGGGATCGAGGAGATGGTGAGTGGCGTTAGCTGGCACTTGGCCTGGCAATGTCCCTTTCCTGCAGGCACTGGGCACCTCCCAGGCAGCTCCACCAGCCCTCAGTGGGGCTGCTGGTCATTCCCAGCTGCAGCTCAGCCCTGGGGCTGCTGGCACAGCAGAAACCTGGCTGACAGATGGGCTGCAGGCACCTCGTGGGTGAAGCCAATGGAAGGAGACAAGGGCTTTGACACAGAAGTTGGAAGGAGCCCTGCAAACCATCCAGGACATGGGGTGCTCCCCTTCTTCAGGCCCAGTATGGAGCCCCAGCAGAACAAAAGCCCTTCCTCCCCAGCCTGCCCTGCCCAGAGTAGATGCTATCAGGTCACCCCCGTGATGCCAGCAGAGCTGACAGGCAGGAGGGATGGATGGATGGGCAGGGAAGAGCCAGGGGGGGCTGGGAAGAGCTGGAAGCACTGCAGGAGCCAGCTGGGATGGAGATGAGCCCGATGGATCCATACCAGGGAAAAGCTGCTGTGTGTTGGAGTCTGAGGGTGGCAAGAGGCTACAGTGCCAGGAGACAGCCAGCAGCTCCTGAAGGGTGCTTTGGAGCACCCTGGGGTGGCCCCACTCTGCCTGCCTGTGCCCTGGGATGCAGGCAGCAACTGGATTCACCTCCCAGTACCACCTCCTGGTACCCAGCCCTTGAGTGAGTGATTCCCACACAGCAAAAAGCCCTTTAATGGCCAGCAGTGTAAGTTATTTGCTTTTCCTGCTACAAAAATCAGGGCTTGAACATAAGCAAAGACCCAGAGAAGGGGACCCTCCAGAAAACACACACACACACACACAGACATGCACAAACACACAGATATTATACATGCATGCACAGTTCTCTCTCCCTACTTTCTATTTTTTTTTTAATCTTTTCTTTTTTTTATTTTGTTTTTGCTGAGCTGGCGAGAACGGCGGGAGCGGAGCCAGGAAAAACAAATCAGTCCTACCATCCCATTCAGGAAGTTTCACTTTAAACCAAACCAGATGATGGCTCCAGCCCTCGGATACGTTTAACTGTGAGATAACCAGCCCGGAGCACAGCAGTGCCAGGGCTGGGAGGGGAGAAAACAGCCCCAATTCCCAACTCCCTGAGGCTGCTGGGTGTCACGTAGGCACCCTGCTGGAGCAGCAGGGGCTGCAGGGGAGGAGGGGGAGCATGGATTTTTCCTAGGAATGCCTCTCTCTGCCCCGCTGCTGCAGAGGAGTTCCCTTTTGGTGTTTACAGGGTGCTCCCAAGCTCTTGCTGGATGGGGACTGAGCTGAAGCCCTGCACTGGAAGGCACCTGAAGTGGTGGGAAGCCCAGCGATCCCACAGTGTGGAGAAGGGGAAGGCACCCGCTGTGGCTCGAGCAGGAGCTTGCTCAACCACAGGAAGAACTTGTTTCCAGCCTCAGATGGTGATCACATTGTTCCATGAGACCAGGAGGATGGAGAGAGTTCCTGAGAATTTCGTTGAGCTCTTGTGCAACTCTGGTCTCCCAGCCCATGAGTTAACCCTCCAGAGCCACCTGGGATCATCCCACCATAGCCCTGCACCACAGGAGACAAGGGGTGAGGTCAGCAGTGCCCAGTCACGGCTCTCAGGACCTCCCTCAGCGTGCAAAACCTTTAAGGACGCCAAGGAAAAGTGTGGGGATCACACAAAGAGGTTCCCAGCCCAAGGTCAATCAAAGCCAGTGAGAGATTAAACTCCAGAGCCCCGGGTGCAGCTTCCAGACCTAAAACACTCCCTTACACATCACTGAGCATGAAGGCAGAGCCCTGGGGAACTGGTTTGGACTGGTGGCTCAGTGACTGTGCTCAGTCATGCACGGCAGCTTGGCGGTGGCTGGGGTGATGAAGAGCAGGGCTGTCCCTGTGACAGTCCCCTGCCCACCCCCAGCCCAGCAGCATGTGCAAGGGCAGCACAACCTGGCTGTGGATACCAGGGAACGATCCAGGAGAGCTGCTGGCCGTGACTCCCAAGGCAGCTCTCCCTGTTCCAGGTGTGAGCGCAGCTCTTCCGCAACACCACGAGAGCCAAAGTGCAGGCTCTGGCTCTGGATTTGCTTCAGAAATGCAATTTAATAACGCTTCCTGGAAGAGGAGTCGGCTTCAGAGTTGGCCTGGGGTCCACACAAACCACCTGGGGGAGGAGAGGTAACCACCCCTGCTCCGTGCACTGCGCTCATCCCTCACTCTCCCTGCCACAAGCCAACCAAGAACACCCCAGAAGCCCCTTAACAACCCATCTTTCTTCATCTGCCAGCAGACTGGTACCCAAAGTGAGCGGGGGAAAAGGTCCAACATTACTTCTGCATTCACTGCCATGAGAGCTCCCTTCTTTTTATCCAGACACACAAGACCAGGAATGCGGGTGAGATGTAAATCCCAGTTACTTGGGCTGTTTTTCCCCAATATCCACGCACCAGTAGCAGTTTCCAGTGCTTTGCTTGCTTTCTCAAAAAACTGTCAGTAACTTAACTGGCAGTTGCCAGCTTCAGGCTGTAACTGGGAAAATGCGCCCACTCAGCTCCGGAGCGGTCCAGGAAAGCATTCCTAATTCCCCCTCCCATTCCCAGCTGGACTGGGGGAGGCGGGGAGGGGAGAAAAGAGCATCAATTGAGGCTTTCACTTCCCAGCAATGATGCTCATCTGCCACCGAAAATTAACTCCATGTGAGTCTTATTTTCGCTGTGGTTTGCTCTCCGTGGTTTCCAAAAGGGAAACGATACCCCCTTCCCACATGTGCTCATCCCACTGCTGCGGCCGCCGGAGCTGGGGCTCCTCAGGTCTGCCCACCTTGTCCTGGCTGGGATGGATTTACTGGCATGGCAATAAAGACCTCTGTGCACTGAGCAGGGGGATTTTCTGAGGGTGTCCACAGGTAGAAATGAGGGTTTTATCTGTCAGAGAATGTTCCCTCGCAGCAGAGGTAGGAACGGAGAGCCCTGGACAGAAGGGACGCAGCAGCTGTGGGCTGGTGTGACCCCGAGGACATCCCTCAGACCTTCCCCAGGATGCAGCACCCTTTGCAGGGGGATTCCCTGGGGTGTGAGGCTGCAGGGGACTCACCTCCCGGGCTGGTCGGGGTATTTGTGTTTGCAATAAGCCTCTAGCGACGCGTACACCTTCTCCCGCAACGCCTCCACCTCGGCCGGGTTCGACAGGCCTTTCGAGTCTGAAAGGCAACAAAAAGACCATCAGCCAAAAAATCTCCAGGTTTTCCAGGTGGGCAAGGACCCCCCATGAGCTCCCCAGCTTCTTCCATCCTGCCCAGCACCACCAGAGCAGGGCAGAGTGTGGGTGCAGGGTCTGAGCCCCGGGTGTTTGGGGCAGTACCAAACAACTCCCGGGGAGCATTCAAGCCCTTAAAGGTTTGCCCTGTGACTACAGATCTGGTTTATTCCACCTCATACCCCCACCCCAAACGTTTTGGCTCATTCCAGTGGTCCCTCATTTTAAAGGGTTTCAGCCCCCCTCAAGTCCTGAGCTTGTGGGATTTCTCCCTCCAGCCCCTGTGGTGGGGCTGAAGGAGAAGCCCCGGCTCTGGCAGGTCCCCTGTGACCCAGCAAGGATCTGTTTTTAGTAGGGTGAAAGGGACAGTCAAGAAATCGATATCCCCAAGCACATGTGCCACGGGAACCTCTCCAGATTCCCCGTCTTTTACCATATATGGCTAATCCCAAATTACAGACAATAAATTACTGGTGATTACAAGGAGAGAGGGGGGAATAAAATAGAAAAAAAAAAGTCAAGAAGAAAAACAAACCCAAGCAACAGCAATAAACCCTGCTGAAACGGCCTGGCCTGGGTTTGGTGGGAAAATCCAGGGAAGGAGCCGTGCTTGGGCACAAACTGTGATCCTGAGAGGGCAGGGAAGGGAGGGGAGGGGAGGCTGTGGAGGTCTGTCCTTGGCTTCCATCTGATTTCTTGCTCTGGACTGACCTGCTCTAAAACACAGAGACACCCTCTGAGCAGAGCTGGGCAGGTATGTGCAGGCTGCCAGCTGGCTCCTGCTTGCACAGAGATTTGCTCCCCAAAATGCTGGAGACAAGCCCTGGCACTGAACCTTCTTCTTCCCTTCGGGCAGCTGGGGCCAGGGGGGAAAAGCAAGCAGCATGAACCTTGCTGGAGTCTGTGGAACTAAGCAAACTGCTGACAAATGTTCAAGTTCTTGTGTGTTTTATGAGCACGTTTCATGCCTTTCAACCCTCTTCAGGTCTGCAAAGGGCTTTTCCAGAAACACGGGTAATAAAACGCCCTGGAGGATGAGATCAGGAAACAGAGACAATAATGTCCGTGCTCTAGCACTGCTCTAATCTGTGCTTTTCTCTTAAAGGATGTCTAGATTCAATTTTGCTTCGATTCAGGGATAATTCCCTCATGCACCAGAACTTTCTTCTCACAGAGTCACTCTAAAAGGGGTGCTAGCTGAGAGGACGAGGGGGAATGGCTGTAAACTGAAAGACAGTAGGCTTAGTTTGGGTATTAGGAAGAAATTCTCCCCTGTGACGGTGAGGTTACCCAGAAAAGCTGTGGCTGCCCCTGGAAGTGTTCAAGGCCAGGCTGGATGGGGCTTGGAGCAACCTGGGCTAGTGGAAGGTGTCCCTGATCATGGCAGAGGGTGTGAAAGGATGAACTTTAAAGTGCTTCCAACCCAAACCATTCTGTGATTCTGTGAAAGGGAGGAATGGAGAGCAGCACTGGCATGGATCCAGATCCACCCCTGACCTGCAGAGGACATGCCTGTAAGGTGGCAGAGCATGTGCAGCACTTAATTCAGTTTTTTTCCTTGCCCCTCTCTTCCTTCTTGCCCTGTCCTTGGTAACAGGGGTGCCCTCAGCTACTTGCAATGGAGATTTACAGGGAAGAAAAGGTGCCAAAAGGACAGAGCATCAGCCAAGAGGGGACAGGAGAGCAGACACAGTCACGTACCAGGGTTGAAGAGGACAATGGCTCGCAGGCAGCCCAGCTCTGTCTTGTCCATCAGCATGTCTCGCATTTTTGACACGAGTTCTGTCAATACTCTGCAAAGGACACAGAAATCACAGGCATCAGAGTTAAAGAGAAATGAGAACACCCAGATGTCAGAGCCAGAGCAAGATCCTCCAGCCACAGTTAACGAAGCCAGGGGATGGTGCTCGTTTGTACCAGCTGAAGATGTGGCCTCATCCTCCTCCTCTATCAAAAATAGCTCATTAGGAACACCAACAGTTCCCGTGAGATACAACAGGGGCCATAAAAACTGCCTTCATCCATTCACCGAGAGGCTTTGGCACCTGAGAAAGCTGCCTAAAAATAAAAAATAATAATAAAAATCACCCCAACAGGTACCTAAAAGTAATTTCCTCTGCCGGTAATTTTTATTGCTCCCTTCGCTCCTACTGCAGGTGCCGGTCTTGAAATATTTTCCACTGATTGCCCAGTTTTTCATGTTAGATCCTGCAGGGAAGTCATGATCTTGCACTTATGACCTCACAGGAACAAATGATGTCACCCAGGTCTGAAGAACAATTTCCTTGCAAGGCACAGCACCAAAGGTGATTTGCTTTCAACTAAGTCGCCTCAAGATGAGTGTCAGGCAGAGAAATCGGCATTTCAGCGGTGTCTGGAGCCACAGCCTGGGTCAAACACCCTGGAAGTCTGGCTTTAAAACACTTTCCCAAAGCATGAGATTAAAGAGCCCTCGGGACACGCATGTGGAACCTGCTGAGTATTTTTGATGCCTTTTCATTGTGAAAATAAAATCGCGTCTTGGTCCAATTAGAGATGAAAAGAAACAAAGCAGTGGCCTCCTCGTAACATCAGAAGGCATCTGGACCCCATGAAAAGAGACTTTGATTTGCACTGGGCAGCCTTCTCCCTGTTCTGGGCTGTTGGGTTTTGCAGGTTTAAGGGGAGGGTTGTTGCCTGCAGCACGGACCACAACACTTCCACGCACGCCATGGGATGGACACCCTCACCCTGGGCTACTCCGAGGTTGCAACATGGGAAACGGAGGGTGTTTGGTGCAGAGACAGAGATGGGGATGTCCAGGCAAGGTGTTTTGAGATGCAATCCATCCATCCATCCATCCATCCATCCATCCATCCATCCATCCTCCCTCTGCCCACCTGTCGAAGATGGCCCCGACGCCAGCGCTGTGTGCGCTGTTCCGGTGCACGTGGAGCCCGGTGGCTAAGAGGATCCCGTCTTTCACAGCTATGGAGCGGTGGGAGAAGGAGGCAATTAGGAGCTCATTCCACCCTGGGGAGGAGAGAACAACCAAGGCTGCAGGTTAGAGCCACCTCAGCGGGTTTGGGACTCAACATCACCTCCCCGGTGCTAAAAAGAGGAGGAACGTGCGAGAGGAACGGGGCTGGGTGTGGGAAGGGAGAGGGGAGCCAGCCTTTTCTTGGATGTCAGGGAAGGAAAAAAACCATTAAGAAACAAATGTACTAAAAATATAACGCTAATAAGGGAAGCAGTTTCCTCTATAAACCGTGCAGACACGGCAGCAAACAGCTCTGCCTGCTCCTCTCGCTGTGAACCTCTGTGTGGGTGTGGAGCCCTGTGCTCCCCTCTGCCCTCACCCACTGCCTCCGAGCACTTCCACACCTATCAGTGCTTTCTATCACTTAATTGGGCTCATTTTCAGGCCATAACAGGGCACTAAAGTTCATTCACCATCATTCAGCTCTGTAAAAGGGACCAGGAAATCTCTGCCTTGCTGCTTCTGTCGTGTAAATACTGGGAGGGATTGAGTCTGCTCTCTGCACCGGGGTGTCCCACATCCATGACTGCTCCTCTAACTGCTTCCATAGCTGCTTGGAAATCAGCTTTTAGTCTTATTACCTACTGGCTGTGTTACTTTGGGATACAGGAAACACATCTTCTGAGCCCAGACCTAGTTACAGGGATGGGAAGGGAGATGGGCCCTCCTCCCCACCTTCCAGCTCCCCTTCCCAATCCAACACCTCTTTAAATTCCTAAATCCACCACAGGCTCAGTTCAAGAATGCCTGAAACAAAGCCACAACAAGAGGAAACGCTGCAAAAGTTTGAAGGGTGGGAATTTTGGTGACTTCCAACCAAGGAGCAGCAGTTTTTGGTAAGAGAAGACGGTTCATCCGCAACACCCGTCACGTGGCTGATTTACCCAGCCAGTGCATGTCCTGGAGTTCAGAGCACAGGGCTGCCTGGCAGGGTCCAGAATCATCAGGATATTTGGCTTTAGTGTTGTTTTTTTTTCCCCCCAGTCTGGAAAAGCAACACAACAATCCTTCACCCCCTCCTGCCACAGGAACACGTCGTGTCTCACTGACTGGAACAAACACAAGGTCCATGTGTGTGCTGTATTTACCTACTGTTGCAGCCATGGGTTGTGCCATTAGAAATGTTGACAAGGAATAAAGTTCACTCTTTCCTAAGTGGCCACAGGATGTTTCCACCCCAATCACGGGAACATTTATTTGGCTATTTGCTGGGTGAGGCCTGGCACTTTCGCAGGGATTGCGACACTGAAACCCAAGGAGAACGGAGGAGAAGACGTGGGACTGCACCAGGAGCCTGCAGGAACCCTGTTCCCTGGATGAAGAGGAACTCCCAGAGCCAGACCCATGGGAAGGTGCCAAGGGTGCCTCCCAGCAGCCATCACACACAGACCCACAGCAGCTCCACATGCAGCTCCAACCAACAAAAACCAGAGCTGGCTCAAAACACCCATTCCAAGCTGGGCTTATTCCAGTGAAGGAGCGCTGAATTAATCAACATCCTTCAGCTGAATTATTCCCATGTAGAGCTGGGATGTTCCAGCTGAAATGGGGAAGCTGTTTTTACACGGTCCTTTCACCGGAACATCCCCAAAGAGCTCACAAAACAGAGACAAGCAGGAAAATTAGGTATAACCACAGGCAGAAAATTTGAGTTAAGAGACCAAACAAGTCTAGTCCAAGATTTTTGCGTTTGAGCCCAAGCCCTGGAGAAGCAGAGCAGATTTCTTCCATTTGTGTGACTCCTTTCTCATCAAACAAGGTGGCTGTGCAGCCTCCAGGGATGCTCTGGCTCCTCTGGGATAGGGAAGGCACCTTGGCAGCGCAGTGAGCATCGTGACAATCCATCTCCCTGCCAAATTTCCCCACCAGCCCTATAAAACCAACTGCAGCTGCAGAGATGTAATGCTCAGCATCCTCTGCCAGGCTGAGAAAACATCAGGCTATTCCTGTCTCAGCCCTAGCAAGCTTGGAAACGAGAAAACACGGGGAAAACAGGCTTAAAAAGTCAGGTTTCCTTCCCCTCCAAAAAGCTCAGAGAGGGAATATTTTTAAATGATTCAGGATTTGAGGAAAGCTGCTGCCAGCCCATCCAGCCACTGCTCCTCCAAAGATGCGTGCTCCACTTATTTTGCCTCCCAGGATGCATGACTGAACCTGACTGACGCTCTTAGCTGAATTCTAATACCTTAATATTTCATGGGCAGCTGTTCTCAGCAGGCCGCTCTCCACACTCAATAATACATAGAGCCACTGGTTAAAAGACTTGGGGGAGGTTATCTGAGGCCCTGGCAGAGATACTTGGAGCAGGGAGCCCACTGGAGCTGCTGCAGGTGCTCAGCAACCTCATTCCCGTGGGGTTAGAGCCACCAGGAAATTTGGGATCTGCTGCTGCCCATGGAGTGGCCCCTCAAGCAGGAGGGGAACACTCAGCTTCCATCAGCTGCCTCCTAAAGAGAAAGGAAGACCTGGAACTGTTGTTGTGGGGTTTGGTCCCACTTCACAAAGGGAATCTGGTCTGAATCCAGCCCTTCCCCTGAGATATTTGCAGGAAGCTCTCAAAGACTCCTGCAGAGATGCTTCCCTGCTCATCCACTCTCACGAGAGACTCTAGAGACTCTCTTCAAAAACACACTTTTGCATGCTCCATAGAGGGCCTGGAGCCAGCTCTGGCAATACTCACACCCACGGAAAAGCCAGAGGAGCACCTTCCCCAAGGGGTTGCAGAGTTATCCCAGGAGGGTGCAGTACCTGGCCATGTCTGCAGCAAGAATAACCCCCCCAAAAAATTTCCATTCCCAGACCACTGCTGCAGCCACTAGATGAACTGAGAGCATAAAAACCCCCTTTCAGTAAAATGAATGGAAAACACACACCAGTAAACAGTGTGACTTAAACAACCAGACACTCTTGAGGTCAAGGATGTCAGAGAGGTTGTGAGGGGAACAGGGTATCTGTGTGTAGGGCCAAGGTACTGGCTGATAGTCAATAAAAAATTGCAGCAAGTTTAAACATTCATGTACTTGGGCTACAGTCAGTCCTAATAAACAGAATGGCAGCTAGAGCTGCTGTGGTGGGAAGGGAACACACTGTTCCCATCACCTTCCTACCCTAGAGTCCCTATACCTTCTCCTGAAGGAACCTGGACAGACCTTGGACCAGAAGAGTTCTGAGCCTTCCTATGTTTTGTGTTGATGTGAATACCTTGCACTTTGTTCTTACAACATTTTCCTGCCCAGTTTCATGGGGATTTATTTGGGGGGACACACTTTCTATGGTAAGAAGTCAAAATGCTGCCATCAAGGTGGATCAGCAGCGTCTTCTCTACAGAGACCCGAGGCCAGGAGGGTGCAGAGAGAGGAGCCACCCTCTGCAGGGTTTCTCTCCTCTTGAATTCCCTACAAAAGTGAATTTTGGGGAAACAAGAGGAACTTTTAAACCTACCAAGCACTTCAAAGTCCCCAGCTTAGAAAGAGCTTCATGCCTAAAACACATCCTCACTGAGCTCTGCTCTTGATTTCTTGCCCTCCATGATCTTTGTACAGCAGCAGGGGCTTGAATTCACTCGATGGGGGAAGACCCTTTTTAGAGCAAACTGCTTTCCACCTCCCAAATCCTGCTCCTGCAGCCCCCCTGCTGCACAAGGAAATTTAAAATAAGCCCAGAGAATTTTATTTTCATCTTGGTGGGTGGGAGAAAGGGGGGGTGATATGTTTTTCTCCCCTTTCTGGTTTTAATTAGGATCAAACATTTTAGTTTGGATGAAATTTCGCGGAGGCCCAAGCCCACTTGGCCTCTCAAGTCTCAGTCTGGGAGGAAGGCAGAGTGTAAGTCCCTTGGTTTGAATCACCCAGCACCCATCTCTGAGCCCCTCACTCATGAGAGACGAAGCCAGGCCATTTTTCAGCTGATTGGCAGCTGGTGCAACATTCTGGATCCCATTCAGCAACACGGTGTCCCTTGGGGGTTTTTTAAATCCTATTTAGAAACTGAGCGGTCAGAGGCTGTTACTCAGAATCAGTTAAAGACCTTCAAGCTGCCAGGAGCCAGATCTGAGGGCAATGCCTGTCTCAGGGAGATGCAGCACTCCCATCCCACTCACCTGCTCGGAGCAAGATGACCTGGTCGTCCAGGGGCAGCTCGGAGAAGTGGGGGATCCTCTTGGCCCACTCCACCAGGGTGAAGAGCTGTTTGTCTGCTGCCTGGCATATGTTTGTCACTGGGTCGTTGGGCTGCCAAGAAAAAAAAGAGATGGAAAGGCTTGGAGAAGGCAGAGCAAGGAGAGGAGAGGCTGGAGCAGCAGCTGAAGGGGCTTTCTGCCTCCCTGCCACCCCTGAGGTGGATGTTATCAGTCACAGGGGGAGGAGGTTGATTTGGCTTCTCCACCACATGGGTTGTAATAGTTTTTAGCAAGCTCCAAAACGGGAACTGGGAGTGCTGAGAACCAATATCCATCACACTGACTGATGAATCAAAGGTCCTCCAGCCCAGGGAAGGGCAGGCTCCCCAGGCCAGCATCTCCCAGCTCGATAAACCAGCACCAGAGGGGGCATTACAGAAAAAAAAAAAGAGAAAACCCCTTTCCTTTGAAATACTATCCAGTAACAAAAACCATCTGCTCTCAAGGAGGACAGTCAGCCTAAACACACCAAATCCCTGTTTAAAGGAACTGCTAACAGCTCAAGTGGGCTTGTGATTAGGAACTGGAAGAGCCTGTCTAACCCTGACTGAGGCAGAGCTCACTGGTACAAGTGTGTGTGTAGGGTTTACCTCTCTGGACAGGGATGTATGAGCCCTTCCACATCTCCCACTGTAATCCCTGCTGATATCTAGCAGCCTGGATTGTGCAGTTATTTTTCTTCCATGTCCTTAAAAGAGCAGTTTCCAAACCAGAAGGAGCAGTGTTTACTTCACCCCTGCATTGCAGGGGGAGAGGGGTGTGAATTCAGAGGCAGAGCAGGCACAAACACCAGTGTAACCTCTCCCCCTGCAAGGCCATTCCTCACCACTCTGTGCTACAGCAAACCCCTCTCCCAGGTTGGACAAACAAGGGTCAGGCTGCTCAGTCACTTCTGCCCCCCCAAAAGAGCCTGGCCCAGTCCTCTCTGCTGTCCCCTGGCAGCAAACCCAAACTCTGTGCCTCATGGCCACCATCTCCCATTCTCCAGGCTTAAAATAACCAGGATCTGGCAAGCTCAGGGCACCCTCCTTGGAAGTATTTTCACCTGTTGCGTGCAGAGATGGATGGGCACGGGCTGGCACCGCTACGGGGACGGGCCCCCCTGCTCTGCCCCTCTCCAGCAGCTCCCCAAGGGGGGCAAGGGCAGGGGGGGTCTCACTCCCATGGAGCTGAGGGTCCCCCCTGGGGAGGGAGATGTGAGCAGGGATCGGGCTTTTACCTGGCAGGGGGAGAAAAGACGGGATTTTCTCTGGACAACAGGGAAACACTGAACTGGGTGTGAGGAGGAGGGGTGAGGAGGAGCTCTGCAGGGTTGTTTCAGTGGAAACACAGGGAATGTTGGCACTTAGAGGCGTTTTCAGGAAGGGTGAGAAGGAACACCTGTGGTGCAGCCTACAGGAGTGTCTCCAACCTCAAGCCATGTCAGTCTGGTCAGCTGGAGCAGCCAGGTGGAGAAACCCGGCATTCTGGCTCCCATGGGATGGGGATGGAGCTCTGTGTGCCCCAGAGGGGACATGACTTATGGGAGACCAGCCTGACCCTGCAAGTGCCTGCACAGCCCCACTAAAGGGGTATTTTAGGCAAGTAAGATGTTTTTGCCAAAGCTTTTATCAGGGGTGGCTTCTGGGGAGGTTGTCACTGTCTCTGGGACTCACAAGTTGGGCTGCAGGTGCCCCCCAGCCCAGGCTGGCACTGGGGGCTCTGTGGGCAGCACAAGCTGTACCCAACCTCTGGTG
>JAWWES010000038.1:3210528-3224357 GCA_035583135.1 Lophotriccus pileatus
TGGGCTGCAGGTGCCCCCCAGCCCAGGCTGGCACTGGGGGCTCTGTGGGCAGCACAAGCTGTACCCAACCTCTGGTGCTGTGTCCAAAGCCTCAGCAAGGAGCCAAACCTTTAATTACACCTCAGATGGCAATTCCTGGAACCAACACGGAGCTTCCTGGCAGAATTTAATCACCATGGAGTGAGAGGCAGCTAAAAGTATCCTCCCTGCAGATCCAGAGGACCTTGCCTTGGCACAGAGGAGCTGGAAACCCTCCCTGTGCATGGAAAGCAAATCCCCTCCTGCAGTAAATAGCAAGGGCAGGGTGCTGGAGTGTGACAGAATGAAAGGGCACCTGATCCTCTTGGAAAACTGGAGCTTGGAGGCATCTTCCAGAAACTGGTGACTTGAAACCAGACATCAAAGGCCAATTAAGAGCTAATGGGGTAACACCTCTCAGTTACAGGCTTTGCCTTTCAGCGGCCAGGAGCCCATCCAAGGTGGTGCTTACACCACAGGAGCACAGATTCCCAGAAGCCAGGGAACATGGGGCAGAGGAACAGGGACAGGTATCTGCCACAGGAGCAGCCAGGGAACCATGGCACAAGGTGACAGCCACAGGCATGAGAACATGCAGTGACAGGACAAGGGGCAATGGATTCAAAACTGGAAGAGAGTAGGTTTAGATGGGACATTAGGAAAAAATTCTTCCCTGTGAGGGTGGTGAGGCCCTGGCACAGGTTGCCCAGAGAAGAGCATGACCTGGCAGTGTCCAAGGCCAGGCTGGACAGGGCTTGGAGCAACCTGGGCTAGTGGAAGGTGTCCCTGCCCATGGCAGGGTTGATCTTGATCTTTCCAACCCGAACCACTCGATGGTTCTATGTGGGAGAGGAGGGTGTTAACTCCTACATCACCCTGCCACCTCCATCCCAGCCTGGCACAGCCAGGTGGAAGTGTCCTTGCAGGTCACCAGAAGCACTCAGTGCAGACGGACTGAGGTGCAGAGGCACAAATCAAAGGACCCAACGCACCAGGCTAATGGCAAACAGCTTGTGTTCTACCCTGTGTCTATCAGGGACTCCTTTTGTCTGCCTTTCCATCACCTGGGCTCCCAGGGGAGGGCTGGGAGGACACGGCACCTCCTCTGTCTTCCCTCGCCTCATCCATCCCGTGGCCTCGTCCCTGGGAGCTGCTGATCTGCTAAACCTGCTACAAATGTCACCTCCTCGGCAGGAGCAGCCTGACAATAACAGGGCATTTCAACAAGCCTCCTGCTTCTATTTAGATGCAACACACATCCTTGTTCACAGTAATGCGTGTTGAATTATGCAGGAACCGGCTTTCAATTTGCTACAAGAGGCTGAGGAGACGCAGTGCCAGACGAAGCCATTTATTTCAGCTCGCTCTCTGGGGTTTGTTTTCAAGTCAGCACAACGCTGGCTCTGACTCCCCTGAAGTGTTTTTAATCCTGAGAGCAGTCAGAGGCTCTCTGAGCCCCTCACTAACCACGGCTCAGCTGCCTCTTCCTCCAAAACAAAAAGAAGTCCCTTGCAGCTTCATGGTGATGGGACCTTCCTCTCAAATGCAGGTGAGCACCACACCCTGTATCTGATTCTGCAGAGTTTCACTGAAGAATTGGCTCTGTCCGTATCAGGATGCCTTGAATGTCCAAATCAGCCCTATCCATACCACTCTCACTGAAAAGCCTCACCTAAGGGATCCAGCCCTAAGGTGTCCTGGCAGGTAAAGGCCAAAAAGAACATCCCACAGAGCCAGTTAAGACTTAGGAGCAGCCTGACTCTGAGATCTCTTGTCCAGCCCCACCAAGCAGAATCACAGAATGGTTTGGGTTGGAAGTGACCCTAAAGATCATCCCATCCCAACCCCCATGCCATGGGCAAGGGTGAAGGTATTTCTGACTCAACCCTCCAAGCCCCGTGTAAAGGAAGAGATGAAGTATTATTGCAGCAGAACATAAATACTGCAGAGTCCTTCCACTTGCTAGAAATAGCTGCATTTCATCATCTCAGCCTCACAGACACCCAGCAGAGAGCATTAAGGACTGCACCAGACCAGGTTGCTCCAAGCCCTGTCCCATTTCCCTGTCATCTTTCTCTTGCTTACACAAGGTCCTGTTAGAGCCCAGATGCTCCAAGCAGGCCCAGTTCTAATGCAAGTTTCTAAACGGGAAAGGAACTTGAAAGCAAATCTCTAGGCAAATTTCTGCAGCTTTTCTCTTCCCAGAGCCAAGCAGCTGTGTAATTCTGCCTCTGAAAAGTCACACCCTCAGTTTACAGCTCTTATCTCTCTGCACTTCAGCCACGCAGGTCTGTTTATTGGCTCCATTGGACTCTGAGCTCTTCAGAGCACGGAGTGTCTTTCTGCCTTTTAGCACTGAGGGCTGTTAATTAAAATAAAACCTTCTCTGCCAGCCCTTCTGATTATGCCTCGCAGTACCTGCGCCTTCCCCGTGGCTGTGGGATAGAACAGCACCAGTGCTGGTGGCTGCTGGGTCTGCTTTCCAAGGGCTTCCACCTCAGCTCACACATGGAGTCTACAGCAGAGGCAAGAAGTCGCATTTCTGAGCTCTTTCCCACGGGATAACCCCCCTGCAGGCTCATGGTCAGCCCCTCCTGACGCCCCACAGCCACCCCTCGTGTCCCAGGTGGGCAGGGGGAGGAGGTGCCTCACCGAGCTCGGTGTCAGGCCCATGTTTGCCTCGATGTAGGTCTCTGTCTTTGGCTCCACAGCGAGTTCAGCTTCCAGGATCTTTTCCACAGGCATGTCCTCGTTGGCGCTACTTGTCGACTCCACCTCGTTCTCGTTGCGGTCCTTCCCCCGCTGCCTCTCCTCCTGGACAGCTGGAAGGGGGCAGAGAAGGGACAGTGTCACTGTGGGGCTCCCAGCCAAGGTGTCACAGGTGTTATAAAGCCATGAAATCCCAAAGATTTCATCCTCAGACCTGCAGGATCACACAGACACCTGAGGTCTTGCTCTCCCACCCGTGAGGTCAGTGGGTCTCAGGATTGGATTGTTCAAGAGGGGGTGAGGTTTGGGGAAGACAACAAGCAGCCCCAGCCTGGGAGAGCTGCTCCCTGTGTGCTCCCCTGGGAGTGTTTGGACCTGGCCTCTGCTGGGAAATTCCCATTTCTGCAGAGGGAGACCCGGAAAAAAAAAGGTTAAAGACCAAAAAAAGCAAAGGAAGCAACATGGTGACTCTCCACAGGAGTGGGAAAGGGATGGCTGAGGTCATACAATAAGGGAATACTACAGAAAAGAGAAATTGGTCAGTTTAAAGCACAAATCCAGAGTTCAACCATCTTCTGAGGGTGTTATTCCCATGGGAGGTCATGTCATGCACCTTTCTAGCTCCCAGGGATGCCAAAGGCTGCGCAGGGCTCCGTGGCAGGATGGTGCTCCCGTGGGACAGGAGCTCCATGCAAACCACCATCCTGCCTTTGGCTCGGGGCAACCTCTGAACAGACAGGAGAGACCTGTCCCAAATCCTGTGTGGCAGGAGGAACCTGGCCAGAAGCTTGTCACATGCTGATGAGTTATGTCTGAGCAGCACAGAGATGAAAAACACCTATTAGATGCTAATAACATTATTATTAATGACCTCCCTTTGAAACCAGCACACACTTTCCCCTGCACCTGGGAGGGAGCTTTATGCAGTTACAGTGGGAACCATCTCCTCCTCCACTGTCATGTCATATACCCTAAATCCCACACTTTTCCACACACTGTTGTTTCTCACAGTTTGTTTTAGCTCAGTCTACTTGAGAACAGCCTCAGCAACAAGAGATCCATCACTGGCCATGAGAGACACCTCCCTGAGCTCGCCCAGCTCTCTGCTGAGGACTGAATGACACACTCAGTAAAGTAAAAGCCCTGCTATTTATTGACAATTATCCCAACACTTTCCCTCTGTGCTGAATTTGAAGCTGGTTATGTGATGTTTAGGGAAAGCAGCAGGGGCACAGCATTATTTGGGGGAAATCAGAGCTGTCTGTAACACAAGGAGGCTTTTTAGGCAATCGCTGGGTCCAGCTCTATGCCAAGTGCAAAAAAATAAAGCCTATAATATAAAACTCATTTCTGACAAACCAGGAAATTAAGACACATGCCAAACGAGTCCTATATGGACGTTGATCCCATTAACCCAGCTCCTGGGGCTGATTCCCACTGCTCTCCCTCCCCTCCCCTCCCGCAGTGCTGCTGTTTGCTGCACGTCAACAGCGCTCACGCTCCTTCCATGTGAAGGCTGTTATGCAAAAAAGTAAAAGGGGTTATTTTTTGCAAACTGCTCTGAAGTTTATGGGCTGCAGAGGCTCCCCAGGCCCACGTTACGTGCTCTGCTTGGGCTGCCAGAGCCAGGTAAGCTGCTGCTGTCACAAGGGCTCAGATTTGTGTCGTGGCTTTTGTCCATCTGGCTCTTGTCTGGCACGGATTCTTCTTTTTCAGGCCAACATAAAACCCTGCTTAAATTTCACCCCCCCACCCCTACTCCTGCTTCTTAAATCGTCGAAAAGATAGAAATTTTTCCTTAATGCCAACCCTTCTTCAGCAGCACAGATGCACCAAAACTCCTCTGGGCACATTAGAAGAGATAAAACACCTACTAAATAACAGAAAAGCCTGACAGAAAGGCAAACCCTCAACAAATGGGATCTTATAAAACGACTTAAATGCCAAAATCCTGATGCACAGTCGCAGCAGGCCTTAAGGATAAATGTGCAAAGTTGGTTCCTTGCTCTGAGATCAACCACCTCCATCACTTGGCGTGTCAGCCCCGAAAACTCATCCTCGAGCTGGACAATGGGATTTGTGAGAAAGCATCACAGAGCTCTGGGGAGACAGTGGGTGCTTAAAGCCTTAAATCTGCAAATCTCAGCCTCACCAAAGCCAACAGCCAGGCTCTTGGCACGAAGAATCAGAGACACTTCAGGGGTTACAGCAGAGAGAATCTTACAGGCCATCACGACAGCTCTGGCCTGTGATTAGGCTGAATCCAGCTGATACAAACGACAGACAGAAGAGACAGATGGGAAGAGATTACACACATAACTAGTTATTTCTATTGATCTCTGCTTTGAGCTGCTACACCAGAAGATCGGTGCTGCAGCTCGCTGGGAGCTGGTCAGGGGACAGCTGACTCATCCCAGCTCAGCCCCACACAATCCCGACACTGGCTGAGGCAGCAGTGACACCCCAGGCAGAGCAGATGGTGCATTCCCACCCAGTATCCAAAGATAAACCCAGTTCTTGCCAGGGAGAGAATTACCTGCTTTGCTACCCCCGTGTTTCCAAGCCCAGCCAACCTTCTCCAAAGGCAGGACCAGCCTGGCATCACTTTGCCATCGCCCCCATCCATCCCATCCCATCCCTGGCTCTCTGGGCTGCAGGAAAGCATTGGCTGTTTCCCAACACTGAGCTCAGAGACCCTGTTATCCACCCTTCCCCTGAGGATGATGCCTCATGCATAGGTCTTCACCAAGGTGTGCACTACTCCTGCAGGAGTAGTACATCAGCTGCTCCTTAGGTGTTTGTGAACCCGACCTGTTCCTCACTTGGGAATGATGCAGGACACCTGCTCAGCCCTGGCTGATGGATGTAGCTTTCAGGGATGCCTTTGGGCCTGTTGACTCAGTTGTAGATGCTGCTTTCTCTCCCTACAGGCAGCTCCAGCAGTGAAGTGGCAACAGCTTCATTCTTCATGTGCACAACAGGTTTGCTCCTCCAACAGCTCTGTGGTTGGCTTTGGGGTACACAGGAACTCCACTCCAACAGTCATTCCACTGTCACCTTGTTCTTCCAAGTGTGGCACTCCCAAAGTCCCCTTTCAAGATTCAGAGGTTGAATTCAAGCCTTGTGTCTCCATTTTCCTGATTTAAGATTCACCCTGCAGCATCCGACAGCTCCAGGGGTGGAAAGCCCAACAAGTTGTCCTGAAAGGCAAAAGAATTTGCAGCTGGCATTCAAGACTCTGGGATTCTGTGGGTTCCAAGACTTGGAATTCCCTGCAGGTGCAGCCATCCTTGCTTCAGAAGCTCAGAGAGGATATCCAAGGTGAAAGGAGCAAGGAGAATTGTCCAAGAGCTGCCAGTCACTCACACACCTTCTCAGCAGAGTCCTCCGTGTCTCCCACCTCCACAGGCACAAGACGCCTGAATTTCCTGAAATCAGCATTTCCCTGGAGCTACTGAGGACCTGACAAGCTGTTGCTCCTTCTCAGGAGAGATGCTGAGGGACACATCACCATCTCAGAAAAAGAATGATGACTTTGTTTCTTGAGATGTAGGGGAAAAAATAGCACATGGGGCAGAGGAAGAAAAGAAGGGCAAGTATTTTTTTTTAATCAAGAAATATGGGATGTTTGTATGAAGGAAAATCTCCAGCAGTGAGGAGACCCCTCACTATAATGATATAGGATCTCATCTCTGGAGTCTGGGGATTAGTCAAATAAACCACAGTGGAGATGAAAAAAATACATTTTTCAAATGGACATGGTGTGGGAATCGCATTTCTTTGTGGGTTTGTTCTTTATTTTTATTTTTAAAAAGAGAAATCCAAACGTGGCAGCTCGTCTGGTAATACTGAAATGGGAATACCTCGTTCTTCTTGGCTTCCCAGAAGTTCCAGTGCATCGGGATGGATGGTGCTCCATCCCTGTAACACAGTAACACTTAGAAAAAAAGATCATTATATCATTTGGTTCTTGTTGCTTCTGCTGGCTTTCCCCGTGCCCCCCTCTGCACTTTGCTGAGTGGGTAAGGAGACATCCAGCTGCTGTCCAAGAGAACCTTGGGAAGAGGATTAAACTACAGAGTGCCTGTGATTACAAGGCACTTGACAGCGTGACCTCTAAAGACCTTTCCAAACCTCAGCTGGGCTCTCCTGCTCTTGCTGCAGGGAGATGGTGATAACGAGGTGAAGGGCTGGCAACACATCCCGCTGCTGAGCACAGGAGGAGGGCAGGACTGGCAAGGGCTCTGCAAGACCAGTGTGACGATCCTGACTCCCACCACACTCAATTCCTGCCTCAGCAGACGGGTTTGTCTGGACAAACCACAGGGTTTGGCTCAGAGGGATGCAGGGAAGCCACGGAGAGGAGCAGGTGTCCTTGTCCTTTCATCCCCCTCCCAGACTGTGGGTGTTAGACAAGATCCACTGTTAGGACCGTGCTGTTCCCAACAACGCTGATTCTTCTGGTCGCGAGGGTGGCTCAGCATTTCACCAACGCCGTGGGTCTATCCAAAAAACAGGATGTGAGCCAGGCATTTTGCTTGCTGCATCCCAAAAAAACCTCTCTCCTGCAAGGCACAGCAGCCCCAAGCTGTGGTTCCCCCAGCCATGCCATGTTTCCAGAGCTGAGCTTCCCCGCGCTCCCCTCCGTGTTGACGGCTGTGCCAACGCTTTTGTTTTTCCTTCAAGGAGGCTCGCATGGCTGAGAGCTTTTCCAGTCTGATTTTTCTAAAAACAAAGGGGAGCATTTGAACCTCGCAATCCACTTGAGGAGAAAAAAAAAAAGATGTTGTAGCCAGGGAGCTCGGAGAGGCGGCCCCACCTCCTCCAGCTATGTCTGAGCCGAGCCAAGGACAGAAGCCTGTGTTTTCCATGGCACCTGATGAAGAGGCTCCCGTGTTATTCTGCTTGATTTGGTCTTTACTTGCCTCAGGGCAGTTGCTGTCATTTTTCATCTCGAGCTTCTCCAGCCCATCTGCACTTCCCCAGGCCATGCTGCAGCGAGACACGGAACCCCATGTGTCCAAACCGCTTCTTGGTGACCCCTCTCTCTTTAAGATCCAAAATGTCTCATCCTGTGGGCTGCAGACGAGATTCAGCTACTGGGTCCAAGGGCTGATGTGTCAAAACGCCAGACCCATCCTCTGCTGGTGTCCACATCACGCTGGGCACCTTGTCTTTGCCCGTGGGGCAGCATTTGATGGCTAAAAAATCAGGTTTGAGTCCACTCTGAAGTGACAACCACCCCAGCTCAGGTGCCCAAACCAAGCACTGAGGGTTGTGCTCATGGGGCACTGCACTTCTGTGGCAAAGGAATGTTAACAAAGGGAGGAAGAGGCCCAAAGGAGATGGGATTTTCACAGGGCAGAGGCGTTTCTGAGAGCCCCCGTGGGCAGGAGCATCACAGGTTTGTGTATTTGCTGGGATAGATGTGGAGGCTACAGAGGCATTAACACACATGAGCGCTTTCTGGGAGGAAAATCCATCCTTCCAGGAGCACCAGGGTGGATGAGTGGGGAAGGATAACTCACTCCCACCAGTGTCTGTAGTCCCTGGGGACAGGGAGCCCATCAGCACACGGGTAAGGCACCGATGCTCAGCCCAAAGAGCCTCTGAGCCCCAGATCCGCTCAGTCTTCTCCCACCCTGCAGGTGGGTGGCTCGTTATTTATGAGGAGCTGGGTGGTGGGGTTATTGGGGATTTCCATTTCACTCACAGTGGAATTTATTGGGCTCTGCTGCCTTTTATGAAGCCACATCTTCACTGTGGATCATCAGCACCTTGAAGTGCTTATGCCTGAGGTACCTGTTTGTATCGAAAATGCCACGACAGCTGAGGAAACTAATTCAGACAGTGTTTCTTCTGCTTTGCTTTCGTGTGTCACCTTTTTTTTCTTCAGAGGTGCAGCTTTCTGCTACTGTAAACAACCTCAAAAGCTGAGACACATGAAACAAATGGTGGGGTTGTTTTTTTCTGCAGCATTTTCAATTGATTACTGGAACGTTTTTAAGGAATGCAAAATACCACTGTGGTAATTAAAAAAATATAACTTGAGAGTGTTAAAAAGTGGGTTGGAACCTTTGCATGCAGTTAGTTCACATGAGGAACAACTGGAAAACAACAGCAAAAATCCCTAGCTCACTTCACTCTCCAAAGCTGGGTACTGAAGTATAAGCACACAGCAACGTTGGTAAAGGAGAGAAAATCATAAACCAAACCCTTTTTCTCAACCCAAGAGCATCCTTAAAAACAAAAAAACAAACCCAGCATCATTTAACCAGCTGGCTTAAGCAGTGGCACTTTAAAAGGATATAAGAAAAAAACTCATTAAGCTCGAAGACATTTTCCATTCCAAAATTACTACTAAAAATAACTGTGCTCTTGAACTCTGCCCCTCCACTAGGCTATGGCCACTCGCCTGCTTTTACATTCTCTCGGGCAGTGGGTTGGAAACCTGAATTCCTGCTCTTTCTCCCCAGACCCCTTTTGCTCTTGTTGGTCCCGAGAGATGGTCCAAGAGCCGGGATGGCTCCAGCTCCAGGGGGTGAAGAGGGAATGCACAGCCATGGCAGGGGAATGGGCACAGCTCAGGGAGAGACTGCTGTTAGTGCAGCAGCTGAGCTCCAAGTTAGAACAGGGGGAACCTTCAGTCCCTCTGGACTAAGTGATGTACCTGAGCAGCTCCCTGGAGACATGAAGGTCTCCAGGCTGTGGACTAGAGGTGCTGCAAGTCCAACCCTCCCAGATTAAATGAAAGGGGGAACACCAACCCACAAACAGGGCCCGGCAGGTCCTGCGGAGACAGTCTGGCTCGCCCGGGGAGCCGCGCACGTCCGGGGGCAGCGCCGGGGGAAGCAGCGGGGCCGGGGCTGGGCCGGTTCCCAACGCTCTGCTCCCTGTGAGCCGTCCAAGGGCGGCCGGCGGGAGCATGAGAAAGGGCTCCTCGCTGGTATTTCCTGCGAGCCGGCGGCGCTGCCAGCAACGCAGGGGCCGGGACCTCCTCACACCAGATAGCCACGAGCTGCAACGGTGCTTGTAGCCTCTGATGACTCCCTTCACCCCTGATGTTAACCACTGCACGCCACACCCCTTCATCCCAAGACCCTCGGTGTTTACTCCCTCCCCTGCCTCCCCTAACTCCAAGGCAGTCTCCACTTTTTCCCCTCTGAAATCCAAGGCTGCTGATCCACAGACACCTTAGACCCTAATGAGTAACAGATCAAGCAGGGAGAGTTCTGCTTCTGGATATAAACAGCCACCCCCACAATAATAATAATAATCCCTGCATTAGTCAAGATCCCTGATGGTAATCTTAATTTTGTTGACTATCCGGTATTTAGTGGGAGACAGAGTATAAAAACCAAAGCCTCACACAGCTGGCAGTAATTCATAGGGGAAAAATGTTCCCAGTTGCTTATTTATTATAGCTGCAGTATCTCAGAGCCGTGAGGCTCATTCACCACGAACTATCCTGTATGTTTTTAACAGGGAACAGCAAGAAGAGATGCACACAATGGGAAGAATCTTCTGCTTCTGGAGACTTTCCCCCCTTTAAGCCAAGCCTTGTAGCCCTGGAGCCATCCCTGTCCTGCCAGCAGTACCCCACAGCCCCCCGCTGCCTCTCACCTCCCTGGTGCTGCTGCTTCTACCCTGACTGAGCACAAGGTTCATCCCTCCAGGTCTGCCCTTGGCATGTTCATCTAGAGACCCCCCAGCTGTCAGGATCAAACCCTTCCAGAACCTTCACCAGCTGCCCAAGAGGTCCTGTTGATTTTACTTCTCTAATCCAACTTCTCAGCTGACTAAAAGCTCCTTTCCTTTTACTCTCTGGCACAGGTTTTTGGGGACGGCTGTGACTCTCAGCCCTCTTCTTCCCAGCATCACCACCACAGCTCTGCCTCTCACCACAGCTACAGTACTCACTTTAGAGAGTTTTACTGTACTTCCACAACATGCAAGTACCTTTGGGCTACAAGAGAGATACTTCCCAGCAGGAATCTGCTATGCCTTTATGCAGCTGTAAATTAGGTCTCCAGAGCAAGATATTTTATAGGGAAATGAGGCCCATTACCCTGGCTCTGTTACTTAAAAGATACAACAGTTTATGCTAGAGGATAAAAAGCCAGCTATGTTGTATTTAGGCAAAACGAATTAGCAATGCAGGATTTAGCCTGAAACTCTTCCCCAAAACAGGTGGGATACAAAAGGACTGGTGTAAGGACAAGGACAAAGTGGCTGGGCAGCAGCGGTGAGCTGGGATGGCTGCAACGGGAAGAGATTTTTATTTTGTGGATAACACATGTGAAACTCAAGAGTTTCACCCAAAAACTCAAAACTCAGAGTTTTGCTCAACACCAAAGCTCAGCGAGATCCAATTTCTGACTTTCAGTTCCAGGCCAACACTTGGACATCTCCATGAGGCACTGAATTTTTAGGTTTGTAACAACATGGAGCTTTATTTGAGGACCAGGGGAGTTATTCCAGCTTTCCCTACGTGGGGATTACGCCCCAAACATCTGCTGTCTGCCAAATCACCATCTTCCTGCCCTTCTCCAACACTGTCCTCACCAGAGCAGCCAGCACCGCCCGAGTGCACTTCTGGAGTTACCAAGATCCCATCTGTCACACTTTTAAATAACTGTCTGATCGTTATGAATTCATTTGCTATTCATTGTGATAATGTTAATCAAGATGAATTAATAGAGTCCTCCTACTGTACGCGCTCCCTGGGGAATTCCACCACCATTTAGAAATTAATTAATGGACCTGTAATTTGAGCGGTGCTGCCCATGCAATCACCGCTAACGGCGGGTACCTGCTCACAGGGTGTCACTGCAGGCTGCAGTCACAGCATTCCTGCTGGTTTTCCCAATCCTTCAGACCTTGGCTGATGTTCTGGAGGCTGAAGGAAGGCTCTGGAGGCAATGTCAGGGGAATGGGATGCGCCACATTTCTCCCCTGAGAAGCAAGTGCTGCTGCTGAACACACAGGAGACTTCTTGGCTTCTTGTTAGTCACCTGAGTCTCCCATGGCTCAGGTTTTGGATCAGATTTTCCTCGTCCTGCTGCACCATCTCCCACTGGATCCAGTATTCCCCAGGTCTCTGACCCTCTGCACAGTATCCAGGGCAATGCCAGCACTGTCCCACTCACCCTCACAGGCACTCTCCGAATGCCTCAACCGCTCAATTCAAGATCAGAGGTCTGGCGGGGCAGGAAGATTTGTTCTGAGCATCGAAGGGTTAAGCTCAGCAGGACCAAGGAGGTCCCCTGGGTGTGCCCTGGCAATCCCCCCACACCTCCAGCACAGACAGCCTTGACATTTGATGACTCTGCACGTCGTGGGTCCTTAGGTAACCCCATAAATCGAGCGTGGCAGGGTCTGCCCAACACTCAGTGCAGCTCCAGCACTGCCCCGTTTAATCAGTGCTCCAGTCAGGACTAAGTGCTCTTCAAAGGGACCCAGGCTGGAGCTCTGCTGGCCACAGGGATGGTTTTATCAGCCTGTCAGGGAGGCAAGTGTGGCTCTGAAGATGTAAGGGGAGAAGGCAGCAGAGAACTGGGGTCATTTTCACGTCACGTCTGGTAAAAGCCTGTTCTGCCAGCAGATTAGAACAGACGGAGTCAGCGTTTAAAAAGAGCACTTAAAAGAGGCGCTGCCAGGGAAGTTTAGATCCTAAATTTAAGTTCCAGCAAGGGGAGAGCTACTTTTTATGAGACTGGATTTCTTGAGAAAAAAATCAGACACTGGACGGGGTGGTGAAACCCTGGCTGCCCAGAGAAGCTGTGGCTGCCCCATCCCTGGAAGCGTTCAAGACCAGGTTGGACGGGGCTTGGAGCAACCGAGGCGATGCTGCCCATCACCCAGGCACGGCTCTGGGACTCAGCGCTGCTCTGGAGCCCACAGGAGGCCCTGCCTGTGGCACTAAAGCAAAATACAAACGAGACACACGCCCTTCTGTCACCCCGGCAAGGCGCTGCCGCCCCCGGTGCCCATCACCACGCCACAGGCAGGAGCCTGACGGAGCCTCCTGCGGAAAGAAACATTCCTGCAGCCCCCACAGGTGCTGAGGCCAGGCCAGGCCTTACCTTCTCTCTTCATGCCCATGGCCAGACACTTCTGGTAGCGGCAGTACTGGCAGCGGTTGCGCTGGCGCTTGTCGATCAAACAGTCCTTGTTGTCGCGGCAGGTGTAGGTGAGGTCCTTCCGCACCGTGCGCTTGAAGAAGCCTTTGCAGCCCTCGCAGCTGTAAACCCCGTAATGTTTTCCTGTGGGGGTAAGACTTGGGTTAAAAGGGCCTCCTCCTCCTCACCACCCCGACCATCAGCTCTTCCCGGGTCTGGGGGAAGCAGAGGTTTCCTGGAGCTGAAGAGCAGTGGCTTCGCCCTGACTTGACTTCCATGAAATCAGGATGCCCTCAGTGGGCTACAGGCTGCCTCACAGGCATGCATCAGGGGAGAGGCAGGGCAGCAGTGAAACAGAGGGTCCCCTCTGCGCCCCCTTTGAACTCCCCATGCCAGGCACACGACCCAGCCTGCTCTGGACCATGCACCCACCCCCCAAAGCCCTGGGCTTTGGGCTGGCAGTGGAGGGTGGGTGCACGGTGCAGGCACAGGAGGGGTCCCTAAGGACTCGCAAACTAGGTGACCAGAGCTCCTCTGGAGCAGAGAGAGCTTTTAGAACATGGTGAGAATAAAGGAAATTAGCACATCTGTATCTCCCTGGAGTGGAGAGACTCTGTGTCAAGCTCATCCTTTTATCTGGCACTGTGTGACAGTACCACTGTGGATCAAAGGATGGGGAGAAGGAGGGACATTCACTGATGCCTTGTTTTCAGATGGGCTGAGGATATGTAACCCCACTGCTCAACAGGGAGCTGGGGTCTGCCAGCTCAGCTCAGAGCCTGCCCTGGACCAGGCTGGTCAATAAGGGACTTTTCATGTCTCCTCTGAGAGCACGGGAAGCTGTGCCACAGGGAGCTGGGCAGCCATGCCAACCCTCTCCCAGGGCACCTATATCCTCCTCCCGGGGCAGGCACCAGCCTTACCTGAAGATCTGTCCCCGCAGATGGCACATATGTGCTTGGTGAAGGAGGCCATCGTTCC
>JAWWES010000038.1:3234132-3298399 GCA_035583135.1 Lophotriccus pileatus
GTACCGGAATAAACTGTACCAGCATAAGCTTTCGCCAGAATAATCTTCATTTATGCTTAAGAGGCTTTGCCAGTAAAACTACAGTGACCTAGCTCTGCTGGAAAACCTTTTCTGGCATATCCAGGGAGTTTCCTCAGCAGCTCGGTGCCTCGGCAGTCAGCTTCTGCGAGAGGGGAAGTTAAAAAAAAAATAACATATTTCAAGGCACAAACAGGCTCCCCAAGTCGTGTTTTTCTGCAGCTGAATAGAGCTGCAGCTCCAGGACACCTAGGTGTGATCAGAGGGGTCTGTCTGCAGGCACGCGGTGGGGACACACAACGGGAACACTCCATGTGCCCGTCTCCGGCACCAGCCAAGATTTGGAAAGTCACCCACAACCCCTGGCTTCCGCTTTTTTTTTTTCCCCTCAGCACCTCTTCCTCCTTAACAAGAAAGCAAATCAATTCTGGGTATTAAACAGCAGGAAATTCTAAATTTGGGTTGCCACTCCCTTCCTTAAGTCAGCTCTCCCCGTCAGGGCTTTGCAGCGCTGTGGGGTCACGCTGGGAGGGCAGTGGGACCAGGAGCTGAGATCAGGCTTCTGGAAACCTCCTCCTCTGCTCTCAAGTGTCACTCTGGTGGTGACCAGGTTCCAAACTCTGACACCCAAATGCACATGGGATCTGGAGGTAAACACAGTACCTCGAGCCCACTGGCAAACTGTTCCTTTTCTGGTTAATCTAAACCTAAATGAATTCAGCAGTGAAAAATCACTGTCCTTTTACTTTCATTCCTCAAAAATAGTTCAGAAATCTCGTGTGCTTTCCAGACAAGGAATCTCAAAATTATGGAGGTTCCCCTCTCCCTCCCTTTCGCCTTCCCAAGCAAATGAAGGCCCCGGTGGCAGCGGGATGAGGGGAGCAACAGGCAGACACTGGATCTGGGCAGGACACGAGGGTTTGGCTGAGGTTTTCCTGGGAAAATTGCCATAGTAATACTGTGACCACAAGAGGTCAGGTCCTCACTTTTGTCCTGATCACAAACTGAGTGATGAATTTAAATAGCCCCTGGCCTACAATCTTGAGTAAGTTTGCTCTCAGTTTATATCAGCGGAGCTGAGGAGTGAAGTGAGGATGGAGCAAGAACAGCCTTTTCCCATTCCAGTTGCTGTGAACCTAACGGTGCCTAACTTGGGCAAGCTCAGGGGGATGACCTGCATGGTGCAGCGTGGGCTGTTATCCCAGAAAATCACCCACAGGTCCAAGAAACAAGAACCATCCTCTGGCCCAAGCACATTAAGCTGCATTTATAGCCCTTCCCCAGAGAGGACAGGCAACTGATCCTCTTAAATCACCCGGGTGCCAGGCACATAGTCAGAGCATGCTTGGGAATGGGCACCCCAAAACTTCAGAAGATGCAGCTGTGTTATCTATACACCCCTTCTGAATATTGTTTCCACAGCTACAGGCAAAAGGTTGTAGGAGCATGGGATGTGCAGTCAAGTGTGCTGAGTAGCTCTGATTTCACCAAAAAATAACTGGAATCAATTTTTCTTTTTACATCTCTGGACTAGAGTATAAAACCAAACCTGAGAACATCCCTCTCAAGGTCTGCACAGGGGCAGCACAGAGAAAACTGTCTTTTTGCAGGCATTTAAAGACCACCACATGTAGTTTCTCTTTGGGAAACTGCTCCAAAGTTTGGGGGTGTTTCTTAAGCCGTGCTTGGCACCTTCTCCCAGGAAGGAACAGGTGATGCCACAGGGGTTCAACCTGCTCGAGGATGGTGAGAAACTCGGTTTCAGCTGCTCTCTGCTCCGGGTGGGTTGCTCCTCCCCCCATCAGGTTTCACTTTGACCAAACTAAAACCTCAAAGCCACACAGCTTCTCACCTCTGGCTGCCTGCTCCCACCCGAAATCCCCCGTCAGGACCGCTCGGCACCTCTGCCAAACCCAGCGAGGAGCAGAGGCGCGTTTTGGGGCTTCACTGCAGCATCAGGGTCCCCTTCCAGGGATTTCCTTGGCTGGAGGAAGTCCAGCAGCACCCTCTGCATGCTGCCAGCCTGGCCCCTCACAGGCATTAGCTGCTGCCTCCTGCCAGCATTTCACCTTATGGGTTGATGGACTGTGGCATGAGATCACAGTGCCCACGAGCAGCTTTTCCATGGCACTCTGCAAACCAACCTTCTCAGCCAGACTCCCTGCTGCACCACTCAGGATACCTTGCTTTCTTTCCACAAGATAAAGGGGAAGAGGAGGTGCAAGACTACCCCATTGCCCAGCCACGGGGGCTCCCCAGAGTGGTACCCACCCCAAACCTCGCAACCCACCAGGGGTCTGGAGACACCCCACCACAGCATCCACCCCAAACACGGGATTGCTTGTGCCTGATGCTGCAGAGCATGGAGGAGGGGGGAGCCCTGCTGAGGACTCAGAGCAGACACAGCTCCCACGCCAGGGCCGACCAAGTGTGCTCAGCTCCACCACAGGGGCTTATTTCGTGTCTTTTGCCTTAAAACCCCATCCCAGCCTCTCAGCAGCCCTCTAAAAACACAGCCCGCTCTTGGAGCTCCTGTCAGAGCTGGAAGCCTGAGGGGGCTACTCCCGTCTCCGAGGGGGAAGGACTGAAAAGAGGAATTTTCCAGAAGCCGCTCTGCCCGCGAAGAACCGCCTTGTCACCGGAGGAAACGCCTGCAAACGCCTCTTCCTCCAGCACTCCCGGCTTCCTGCCCCGCGTGGACCCCCATCCCAAACCATCCCCCCCTCCCACGGAGGAACCCCACCCGTGTTTGCCTCAGTTTGCATCTCCCAGGCAGACGGGGCAGCCTCCAAGCCCCTCTGGCAGGAGCTGGGGCGGCGGGTGGAGAAGGGAAAGGCAGGAAGCGTGAGAGAGCGGGACATATGGGAAGAGTGAGGAGCCCCTCGGAGAGCAGGGAAGCCCAGGGGGAGGCAGAGCTCAGCTCTCCCCCACCCTGGCAGCGGTGGGTGGAGGGGGAGGGTGCACCCAGGCAAACAAGGATTCTGCTGATAAAGCAAATGTGACTCAATCACACGCTTGTGCAAAGATGTCACAACAGTCCTGAGAAATTACAGGCTCCTATTTCATCCCTCAAGGGCCGGCGCTGTCCCTGCTCTCACAATGTGCTCTGTTCTGCTGTCAGCGGCGCAGCGAGTGCCCCTAATTTACTGGCTGGGAACCCGCTGCAGGAACAGGCAATAATAGGTGCAGTGTAGTGCTGCTGCCAGGGCTCCTGGGCTGGCAGCGGGAAGGGGGGGATGGCTGACGAAGGGCTCGACGTGGTGGCTCTTTGGAGCCAGTGCCACTGCTGGCAGAGGCAGCTCCGAGCAGGGACTCGCTGTCCCCTCCACGCCCTGAGCTTTCAGGCCATGGGACGAGGGACAGATGATCCCAGCCCAGCTCTTGGCCCCAAATGTGGCAGAGTTAGGACCACCTGAACAAACCCTGCTTGGGGTTGCATCTCTGCATCTTCCTGGGCAGCCCCAAAAGGGGGTTTGGGGGACACAGACCCTGCTGCCAAAGCACAAGGGCTCAGCCCCCGCCGCTGCAATCATTCCCTGCCACTAACCTTCCCCAAACACAGCCAGGAGCAGGCCATGCCAAGGGGGAATTCGTACCTGCTGGCCCCCTCCCAGCCTCCAAAGAGCGCTGGTGAATCCAAAAGATCAGGAAAAGATGCCAGCAGAGGGGAAGATTCTCCCTCTGCTCCGTAAAGACAGTGGGTTGCACCCGGGAGTCCTTCCAGCCCTCCCTGATGGACATCACCAGGGTGGGGACGTGGTGGTGGTGGCACCTGAGTGCTTCCCAACGTCTGCCCAGCCTGTCCTGGGAATCAGAGACCTCTGCTCGGAGCTGCTCAACCTCCCTGCAACCACTGACCTTCGCAGCCTCCCTGACTCCATCCCCTTCTCCGAAAAGAGCACGGTGAGAGCAAAAGCACAGTGGTCCCGCAGGTTGCTGGAGCTCATTATGGCCTTTTAATTACATTCAATTGCGGTTTTATGGGCTTACGGGCAAATTGGAAGTGATCTAATTGCCCTTGAGGGGGTGCTGGGCTCTGAGCTATGAAAAACCAAGCAGGATCCAGCGCGGGGAGCTCGGAAGCATTAGGCTCGTTCCAGCAGAAAGAGGAGAAGCTTTGACTCACGCTGAAGATCCCCCAGGACTTCCCAGAAATGAGCCACACACGTGGCACACGCTGAGACCACGGGAGAACCCGGATCAGGCACCGCCCCACTGCCCTAGCCTGTCCCACCTGCTGTCCCCAACGCCTGGATCCATCCCCCCAGCAGGAGGATGGATGTGGAGAGGAGGAACCTGCCTCTGGGGAACCCACTGCCTTGAGCCCTGAAATATCTCCCTCCAAAGCAGGCAGGGAAAGAAGCAGCCAAAAGGGTGCAATGAAGCAGGGATGAGAGCTCTGGGAAACGGGAGCTCTCAGCCCTCAGCTCCCTATATCCTCCCTCCAGGAGATCTGGGATGAGCCAAATCCTAAAGACCAGGAGTGGGAGCAGCCTGGCGGCTCTTCCAGCCACTGGCTTTGGGATCTGTGGGCTAAAACGTGTGTTGGCCACTTGTTGATGGGCCCTGGAGGTGCAGAGCTCCAGGACAAGGGATGTGCTGTGTCTACTCCTGTTCTGCTGATTTTGGGGACTGACCAGAGGCATGGGCAGGAGTCGACAGCACCTCCACACCTCCCAGCTGCTTTTCTGCTCCAGTCTGTGGTTAGTGCTGCGACCAGAAGTCCTGCAGGATCCATGTGATGGGACAAGCTCCATCCTCGGAGCCTGAGACGGCAGCAGGAGGTGAGAGAAGGAAGACCCAGCCCGTGTATTGTGGATTCCTCCCTCCTCCTGGCTCCCTCCTGGGAACAACGGCCCACAAACCACCAGCCAGACGGATTATATTACGGTGCTGTGCGTGCACATTAATCCAGATTTGAGATAATTACAGTCATTCACTTGGCATAATGGGCTTTAATTGATCCAAAGGTGGCTGGGGCTGGTGCTCCCCACCAGTGTGCAGCTGGCAGCCCAACATGCCACAGCCGTGCTGCCACTGGCCACGCCACGACCGGTACAAGGCAACGCCGCTAACTGGATTCCCAGAAAAACACAGCTTTCCAGAAAAACAGCTGTGGTAATTTTCCTTAGGATGACCAGTCTTCCCATCTCCCAGCTGAGACCAAGCAAGCCTGGCTTGGGCATGAGGTGTCATCTGGTCAGGGCACGTCTCATGAGCCTCCAAGCGGGATGAGCCACCCCTCCAAGGGCTTCACTGTGCAAGGGCAGCCCATGGGAATGCTGTTTTCCAAGTCTCCTCAGAGAAATGCCCACCTCTCAGAACGATGGCTGGTGGTAGGTTCGTCAACAGATCCCTGAAGGCCCCTTCCCACCAGCATTTTCGTGCTTTAACTGTCACAGAGCTGGAAACACAGACGGGCAAAGGACCCCGGGGTCTCAAAACAGCCATTCCTTCCCATCTCAGCTCCTCCTCCACATCTCCACCGATGACTGGAGAATGCTTTGGAGTGAGCCAGTTCCCTCAGGGACAAACCACCCACTTTGTGCACAGCAGCTGGAGGTCCAGGAGAAGGAGCCTGAGAACTGGCTGCCTACACAGGAAGGTGCCTGACAACACAGGGAAGGCAGCTGCCAGAGCCAGGTCCCCTCCCATAAAAGCAAGTTCCCTCTGGAAACTACACAGCATGCACTTTTCTCCAAGAGAAAGAAGCTGCCTTTGGTCTTGTGTGACCCCACTGGGGTTCAGTAACATGTGCTGGGCTGGAGGGAAGGTTTAAACCCCCTCAACACCAGCTGTGTGGCCGGAGGGATGGGCAGGCAGGGTTGGGGGGTTGTTCCCCCTTCCCAGGCCAGAGAGGAGGCTTGGGAAAGCTCTTCCCTCCCCCAGGCAGGCTGCAGCAAAGGATGGGCTGCCTGCAAGCTGCCTTTGGGTTTAAGTTTCTGGTTCGAGTCCAAAGCTAATTAGGCTGTGCCAAGTCCAATCAGATAGCGGCGGTTAATTGAGCTCGGCACGGACGGGTCAATGTCCAGCGTTTTGTCAGCCCCCAGATAACTGCCAGGGCCTGGGAAGGGGAAGGACCCCCACAAAAATGTTCCCTTCGTGAACAGCCAGAGTCTTCCCCTGCCAAAGCTGATACAACTCCGGGTTAACCCCTCGGATGCCGCCACCATGGTCCTCCTGCCTGAGGAACCCCAAGGGGTAAAACACCCCAGTGGCATCACTGGGGCAGGAACAGAGGTGGGTGTGGGATGAATCAGGGTGACTGCCCACCATGCTGTCAGGGTGTCAGCCCAGGAAGAGGTGAGCCACGCCACAGGCCACACAGAACCCCCAAACCATACAGCAACGGCAAACCAGAGGAATTCCAGCCACCCAGCTCCTGAAAAACAGTGAGAGTAAGGACTGTGGACCTGGGTACTCCGTGCCCTCTGCACAGCTCTCAGCACTGCTCCAAAGCTGCAGCCTCCAGGCTGTGGGACAGGGTCAGCAGCAGTGCCCAGATGTGCCTGGGCATTGCAACCAGGCAGCAGCCAGAGGAGGGGGGGAGTGCAGGGAGCCAGGCACCGGGATCAGGGAGAGCAGTGATGAAGATGAGGGGCTCTGAGGAAGGCTCCAACCCACTGATCAGCTCTCCCAGCACAATGACAACATCCAGCTTCCTAGAAACCATGCACCTAGTTTTTTTCCCCTCTAACCCTTTGCTTCCAGGCCCAAGCACCCTCCACGGGGGCAGGGAGATGGCAGCCTCGATCTCTGCGCCGGCAGCGGGAACACCGAGAGCAATCCCCGCGTCCACCCCCTCCACCTCCAGCTGCTGGGAAAGGCTGTTCCTCTTCAGCTGACAAATAGATGAGATGTTTCATTAATAAACCTCAGCTTCTCCTAACACTTCTGATTACAATCTCTCTGTTTGGATCCGTGCTCATATTACACGTTCGTCTCAATTATATATTCCCTTCTCCTTAAATCCCCACTTATCTCCTTTACCACGTAAATCACGGAGTGGGCTCTGGTTTGGGTTTTTTTTTTTCCTGCCTGCCTAACTTCCCCTGCTCCAACAGCACTTGGAAAATAAAGAGGAAATTTAAACTGCAGCATGTCCCAGTGGCCTCTGAGCTCATCTCCCAGCAAACCCACCCAAGGAGGGTGATGAGGGTCCTGCCAAGCCCCACACCAGCACTCACTTTCAGCCCCACCACGTTCACAAAACACTTTTATTTACTTTTTGCTCAGCCTGGGGCAAATCCTTGCTGGGGCATCACTGGGGACAACTTCCCCCCGCAAGGCCCTTGGACCAGCTGGAGCGGAACATGTGAGACACCAACCAGAGCAGCAGCGCAGGGAGAGAGCCCAGGCTGGCTCCCCCCTCACTGCCCCACATCCCTCTGGCAATTAAGGCAATTGCCTGCATGGAAACCTAATTATATTAGGGAAGTATTTAGTAATTTTTAACTGTTCAGCTGGTGGCTCAGCTCCCTCCCCCTCCTGCATTCCAGCAGCACTGGGCAGGAGTTGCAGCGCTGGATTCTCCTCTTCTTCCACCAGTGCTTCAAAGAGCAACAATGAGGAAGAGGAGCCAGATGGTGTGATGGGCAGGCAGTGGGCTGGGACTCAGGTGGTGGCCCAGCTGGCCCTGGGTGAACTAGAGAATCTCCCACTGCCCTACAGCAGTTTGCCTGTGAGGTTTGCATGGGATGGCTGCGAAATTCCCAGCCCTGACATGTGGTGGGCTTTCAATGCTGTTGTGAGAATGATGCTCCGTGGTCCTCTGCTATGGTGCTTGGCAACCTGCTGCACCAGGCAGGCAGTCAGACCCTGGTGTGATGCCCCTCTCCACTGCAAATTCAACACTCCAGTCACAAGGTTTTGGCGTGCCCTGGATGTGTCTCCAACCTCTGCAGGTCACTGTGTACAAAAAACTCAGCGGAAGCATCGCTACACAAAGACCAGAAGCTCTCACCAGGCTCCCACCCAGCTCCCATCAGGCCCCTTGGAAAAAACAGCACTCCCAGGACCACCTTGCTCCTGTTTGTCCACAGGCAGCAGAGCAGGAGCCCACCATGGATTGAGTTGCACCACGGATTGAGTTGCACCACGGAGAGCTTTGCACCGCGGATTGAGTTGCAACACGGAAAGCTGTGCCCCACGGAGAGCATCGAGGGGCCCTCACACTGAATCAGCCCCATGGGCACACCCAGCCCCAGCTCACCCGGGGGTCAGCAGGACCTCAAGGCTCCCCCAGCCCAAGATAATCCCCTGATTCCCACCCCTGGGAGCAGCCTGGCCGCTGGCTGCGCCTTTAAGAGGCGAGGAGGGGAGCGTGATGGCCGGCGTTTTCCGAAGGACCATTAATTTGCCAGCGTCACATGCTCCGCAGCTGCAGCCTGGCAGTGATTTATACGCCTCTGAAGTTCATCAGAGGGAAAAGTACTTTCCAGGCGCAGCATATCCCCCTTCCCCTCTCTCCTCCTCACTGGTGCGAGCTGCCCGTGTCCAGAGCCCAGCCAAAAACCCGCGGCCCCATCCATCACCCCCGTGTGTCACCCCCTGCCCTCGCCACCCAGCCCAGGCTCTCCCCTTCTCCCCGGCATCTGCGAGCGAAAGAAAACTTCCTCTGGCTTCCTCGCCTCCGTGACCCAGCGACAAGAAAGTCATTAATTAATAAGGGGCAGCGCTGATCCGGCTCCTCGGCCGGCCGGGGGGCTGGAGAGCCCCCTCCTCCCCAGCCCCAGGCCCTGTAGCCAAAATAAACGTCAGGGAGAAGGCGGGCGTCCCCTCCTCCTGCCGCCGCCCCCCTGCACGCCGTCCTCCGGGGAGGTTCAAAAGTTCAAGATTTTCACATTTCCCTAACGTTATTTCAGGAAATTGCTGGAGAAAGGAAAGACGGCACTGCCGAAAAAGCAATCGGCGGGTGGATATAATAACACACAGAATCCAGAGGCAGGACTGGGTGTGAGCCAGGCGTGGTTCGGGAGGAGCCCCATCCCCTCCCCACGGTACCCGGCGTTTATTTTTTGGCTCGGGAGCTCCCTTTGCACATCGCCGACTTTCACCGAGTTTCTCCTAAAGCAACACCAAGAGCAAAGCCCGGGATCACCCCCCACCACTCCAAAACAGCCCCAGCAGTGGCAAACACCAGGATATGGTGCCCCAAGGACCCTGGAGCCACGATGCTCACAGCACCCACACTTACCACGGTGTAGCAACTGGTCTGGGGGCGATGCTGCCAAGTTGGTTCAAAGCACCCCCAAGAACATCCCCCAGCGCAAAGAATGTGGGTGTCAGCGGCCCAGGTCCTCAGGGAATTACAGTCTGGCCCCAGATGTGCCAACACCACTCTGACGTGTGCTTGGGTTCCCTTCTTCCTTCCTCTCAAAAGCCTTCGAATTTCACGTTTGCCCAAACCTCAAAAGCGACCGAGTCACACCTGGGTTTTCACCAAAACCAGGTTAAACGACAGCCTTTGCTGGAGGTTCATGGGAAAGGTTCACAAAACTACTGAAACTCTTGGCAAACCTGAATTTGGGGTTACGATGAAATATGAAACTCGACCGCTTTCATGTGGTTTGGGGTTTTTTTTTTTGTTGCAAAACGTTTGGTGCAGCAGCTCCGGGCGAGAGCACGACTGCCGAGTACAGGACAGCGTGTCCGAAGGAGCAAGGAATTCACACACACCCCGGCAGCGCTGGCTGGCAAATGATTAACTCGGATTGGAAGCCACCTCATTACCCTGGGGGCTGGATCGGTGCCACCACGTGCTCGGGGACGTGGGGGCAGAGCTGTTGGCACTGGCAAGGAGCCAAGGCAGGAAGGCTGCCTTGAACCAGCAGCCATGGTCATGGCAAGAGCCTGGATGTGCCTCAGCACGTGGAGATGTGCCTCAGGCAGATGCTGACAGCTCCCTGTGGAGCTTCCAAGGTCCGTCTTGTTCCTACAGGGCACTGCACACTTTTTCCCTGCCAAGGGCAAACTCAGAGAAACCTTCACTCTCCAGTACTGCTTCACTCCACCCAAGCACGGGGTGGGGGAGCTGGGGTTGGTTTGCTGTGAGTTTGTTTAAGCTTGCTGAGCTCTCGGGGTGTCCTGGTGCTCTGGGCCCACTTTGGAACATGCAGTGGGTTCAGCATCCCGCAGCACTGTGTGGAGCTGGCCTGGTGTCTGGTGTGACCTTACCTGCACTGCAAGGTCAGCTGAGGGGAAGGAGGAAGCACAAGGTTGCCCACAATGAGTGCAACTGGAATCCAGGACATTTGGAAGGCCACTCAAGGAAGTTTATATTAATTACAGAAATGCCTTAATACCCTGGGAAAGACACCAACCCTGAAAGCTGTGCAGACATAGCACTGCTCTTCCAAAGCCATTGGAACCCCTCCTGCTCTCCCAGCATGGCTCAGGCCCCCTCCACTACAACCTTCACCATTCCCTCCCTGCACTGACCTCTGCCAGGTCTCAGCCTCCTCACTCCCACCTCGTATTTACATCCCTGGGCCACTCTTCCCCCTCTCTTACACATTTTAAAGCTGCCCATCTTAAAGCACTGCTGAAAATGCCCAGGACATCCCAAGCAGGTTTATGGCTGCACAGGACCCAGGTGATACTGGGGCCAAGAAGCAGCACTGGGATGTTGGATCCCTTTCTGAACCCAGCCCAGGCTAGGAAGGGATTAAACTCATTCATATCTAAACTATAAATAATAATAATCACAATAATGTCATTTTTGCAGTGCGGTTCTTTCAATATGGGCTGATTAATGTATTTGTAACGAGCAACGGTAAAGATTTTCAAGCCATCTAATTAGAAGGCTGTTTCCTTTCCAGACATGCCCGAGTCCCTTTGGAAAAGGAAATGCGGCCTCCAATGCTACCTTTTTGCTGTGGGAATGCTACCCTGTATCCTGAAAGTTAATCAGACACTCAACTTCCCCAGGGGACACTGCTTGCAATCCCAAATCCACGATACCCCGGAGCTGCCTCCTTGGGGCTTTAACGCTGAAGGAGCACCCACTGGGAGCCAAAAATCCCAGGGAGGTGCTGGTGTGCAGAGCCATCCTGGCTTCCCACAGCCAGGGAGACTCCACAACGTGATGGGGAGGAGAAAGGGACGCTGCAAGGTATGCACACAAGGGGCAGCTCATCCTGTACCTCACCGTGCTGATGTACTTTTCCGTTCGTGTCTGGCATTCCCAGAAAACACTAACTTCATTATTGATTTGTGCTCGTTTGTCATTTTTATAACCTGGCCAGCACTTCTCCTGAGGGCCGTGACTAATTCCACTTCCCCAGGCTGGAAGGGGCGAGAGCCTTTAACTCTTTCAGGAAGGGCTCTGCCGACCCTGGCAGGGCACCCACAGAAATCCCGGACATTCCACAGCCTGTCCATGGCAATAGGGAGAACATGCCACAATGTGGGGGGACACCTGCCTTCCCCAGCTGAGCAAACAGCTTGGGAGAACCCCCAAGTGCTGGGAAGGTTGGTGAAATCAGCTCTCCTTCCTTCCTTCCTTCTTTCCAGGCACTTCCCAGCAAAGATTCAGGATCGAACTCCCAGAGGAGGAGGCCCACTGAGTTAAACGCAGCAGACGCCGCTTCCGAGGGGTGGGACACGGGGAGTACCAAACACGACATCTGCAATTACGGAAGGCCAGATAAAGAAAATCAAATCTCATGCTTCAGGGCATGGGCTGATGAGTACAAGGGTCAGGAAGGAATTTCTCTCCCCTTACACAGCAGTGCACAATTGGGTCAGTGCATTACCGGGTGCCACAAGTCCGTGATTGTTCTTCCCCTTTTCCTTTCGGAAGCCCTGTGATCTCGCCCCTGGCACAAGTGCTGTGTCTGAGGAGGGTGATGGCTTCACCTGGTGTGGCAGAGCTGATGCTTCTCCTATCCCCCACCTTTCTAAAGCTCGGCATTCCTAGTCCCAGCTTAAAGATGGCACGAGGACCTCACTCAAAGCCGGTCCCTCTGCCTTGCTGCTCTGACACTGCTCTGCAGTGCTGCCCGCCCCTCTCAGCCTTAATTACTTCTACTACAATCATCTAAATCAGAACAAAAACTCCTCTGAGTAAGGCCCTTTTCCTCCCCAGTGTTTGTAAAGCCCTGTGAACACCTCTGCCACTATTTAAATAATAAGCACTATTATAATAAAACCTGCAACATTGGCTTAGAAAATAAAGCCCTGGAAAAGGGGATGAACAGAGAGAACTGAGCAAAAAAAAACCCCGATGGTTTTGTTCCCAGAGGTCGGGAAGCGTTTGCGGTAACAGCGGTCGCTCTCACTTTACGCCGCATCCAGCATCCTTTCTCTTCCTTAAACTTCTCTATGCTGAAACTTGCTTAGCTGGGAGGATCTAACCACAGGGAAGAGGCTTGAGTTTCAAATTAAAACGAAGTGAGCAAACAAACACGGAGATGGGCTGTAACACGTGTCTATCTGCATCGGCCCTTGCTAAGCCAGGCTTTGCCAAACCACACACTTCCTAATCCGGACAAACAGTTATTGGCCTTCCCTGCTGCCAAGCAGCTCTTCAGCAACAATTCCCTGTCACCCAGCATGGCATTTTCCAATGTAATCTGTACTGGTCATACTCTACACCTGCCAAAACCAGCAACTTTCCACGGAACCGGCAAAACCACACTTCACAAACCCCGTCAAATAGGGTTGATTGGGTTTTTATCAAAAAAGACCCACGATTAGTGCAATCTGAAGTACTAAATTAATAATAAGTGAGAGCACCCAACTGTCCTCACTGCAACCATCTACCCCACACAGCATTTGGGGGGTCAGTCAGCCAGGTTGGGGCACGGCACCCCTGCCCTCCTGCTCCCCAGAACCCACGGAGGAGCCCAGCACTCACGTCAACCCCCCCAGCCAGCATCACCACCTGACCCTGCCACCTCGCTGTCAAGCTCATTTGGAAATTTAGTGTAAGATGAGCTGTCCCAGAAAGGTGTAAATCAGCCAGAGGCAGCCAGAGGGTGGGTGTCAAGCTCCGACACCCTCCGCCATCCACACACCTCCCAGCCCTGCACGACACCGGCACATCCACAGGCAGTGAGTCACGTCTGCACAGGGAAGGGGAAAGGTGGAATCAAAGGTATGAAACTTGTATTCAGTGGGATTTGGCATGCCCAGACTTGATGCCTACAACCCAAGAAAAGAAAGGAGGCGCAGAAGGCTGGGATGGGGCAACGGGAGTTTTCAGCACTGCAAACGTGTTGCAGACAAGTGGGAGAACAGTCTTCGGGGGAGTGTTTGAAGGAGCCTGTGGTGGCTTGCTTAGGAAAGGGGGGGGTGGGAAGAAAAGAGAAATTAAACAAAAGAAAGAAAAGAAGAAAAAAAGCAGCTGTGGAAGGGGCTGATGCTGGGGCCTGGCACTGTAAGAGCTGCGTGTGGCAGCAGCTCCCAGCAGCACAAAAAGAGCTTCCTCCCTGCAGTGGGGCTGGACACACGGCCAAGGACTGGAAAACCCAACCAAAGGCAGAGGTGGATGAAGCCAGGAGCTGAGAGCAGCTGTTGGGTGCAGGATCAGTGCAAAAGGACAGCACAGGGCTGGGGACAGCCCTGCAGCGATGGGGAGGGGAGGGGGCACCACTGGGTTCCCATCCTTGGCATCATTTTACAGACAGGAGTTACAGAATATCCTGATTTGGAAGGGACTCACAAGGATTATCAAGTCCAGCTCTTAGGTGAATGGCCCATGTGCCCTCAGGTCTGATATTCCAGTGGCCAACATCCATCTCCCCATCCCATGACTCGGCAAAGCTGCAGGAATGGCCAAACCCCCAAAATACAGCATTTGCACCAATCCAGGCAGCTGTGGCCACCATGTAAATGCCCTCCTCCTGCAAACAGCCCTCTTGCATCATGCCATCATGTCCCAGAGCTCATGCCAGAGCAGCGAGGAGGAAACAGCCCCTTCCCCTCTGGCCCCGTCCAGCAGAGCAGCTTGAAGCAAGCTGGGAACAACATCAACCATGCTGGGAACAAAGCAGTGGTTGTATCGTGGTCACTGGGAGAGCTGGGAGGGGAGTTTCTTTTTTAAATAGAAAGGCTTGGGGGGGTTGTTTTTTCCTTGGTTTTTTTTTTTCTTCTTTTTGTGGGTTTGCTTTTTTTCCTTGTTAACCAAAAATGTCAATGAAACCAGGACTGTTCCCAGAAAAAGGACTTACACAGATGAATTAATTTCATGTTTTGGGGGGAAGTAACAATGGAAATTCTCAAAAGATCCCATGCTGACAGTTTTTTTCTTTTAAAAAACACAAGTTTTGTATTGAAACCATTTCTTGTTTCTGCTCCTTTGCAGTGATGTGAAACTCTCTCTGCAAAGGCTGAAACCAAATTAAACAGAAAGAACCACTTGGAACAGTGGTTTGAGACAGATCTTGAGAAAACTTCCTTCAACCCATCAAACACCTTCCCCAACACCCTCAGGCCTGGGATCCCAAGGAGGGGTTGGTTCAGTATCCAAACCCTGTGGGCAGGGATGAGGTGACACATCCCCATGTCTCAGTAAGGCCACCTCAGGGAAAGAACCTGGCTCTGTGGTCCAAATCCAAGTGAGCAGCATCACCCAAAACATACCCTGACACATCATAGTCTTGAGGGCACCAGAAGGTAACACTGGATTAAAAAAATCCCCCAAGAGAGAAGGAAAAAAACAAGAGGCCGAGTCATGAGTCAGAGCTGCACCATCGTAAAGAGATATCCGGGTCAGCCTGGGAGGATTTGGCTCCGTGATTCCAACTGGCATCACAGAAACGGTGTTTTCCTTCAATCCCCACCACCTCTCCTCCTCCATGCCCCGGTCCTGCAAGACCCTTCAGATCTGCCATTTGCCTCAATCTGCTTCAAATTACCACAACAATGCTGGGCCCCAAGTGGACATGTAAAGTGTCTCAAATTTATTGTAATTTTAAGCCACCCCTAAAACTGCACAGACATTGCTGGAATATTTCCTCCTTCTTTAGGACCCTCCAACGACTCTGCAAGCCGGCGAGAGGGACCCGGGGACAGGCAGGAGGAGATGACTGGAGCCAGCTGCCTCTGCTCACTGTGCTGGGCGGGCTGGGGCATGGGAAGGGAGCAGAGGGGGTCCCCGAGGTGATGCTGAGACCGGGGCAACGTCCCTTGGGATGTGCAGTGACGGATGGAGCCGCGCGGCTGCTGAACCCGGGCAGGGAACAGCACAGGGCAGAGGTGCTTTTGCTGGGGCAGGACCACCATGCACGGCTGGAAGCCTGCAAAGGGCAGCCCTTTGCTGTCCCTCAGCTCCCTGCAGGGGGGTGGCTTTTCCCGGTGCAGGAACCGGGACAACCCGGGATGTGCCGGGGAGGCTGTGCCAGCAGGGCAACATCCCTGCCACTGGCACCAGCTGCCCCCAACATCACAGAATCACACACTAGTTTAGGTTGGAAGGGACCTACAGTTCATCCAGTCCCACCCCCTGCCATGGGCAAGGACACCTTCCACTAGTCCAGGTTGCTCCAAGCCCTGTCCAACCTGGCCTTGGACACTCCCAGGGCTGGGGCAGCCACAGCTTCTCTGGGCAACCTGTGCCAGGGCCTCCCCACCCTCACAGGGAAGAATTTCTTCCTAGTATCTACTCTAAATCTCCCCTTCTTCAGCTCAGAGCCATCCCTGCTGGCATCCCTGCTGCTCCCCCTATCCCTGCTGCCATCCCTGCAGCCAGGCAGGCACTGAGCCTCTGCCCGGAGTCAGCCTAATGTTGTCACACAAATTGCACCTGTGAAACTGTTACAAGAATTAATTGATCATATAAGTACAGTAATTGGAACTTGCAAAGCATAGATAATTACCTTTTATTAGTTCCTGTAGATAATCCATTATACACTGATTAGGCCTAAGTAAGGATCTTACAGCCCTAGTTTGATTAATGGCAGATTATGGATATTAAACTCCAGCAGGAATAGATAACTTACTATTTTCTTTCTTGCCTTAGGAGCACATCACCCTATGAGTTATGGTCAGGAGTCTTTTGCAGTGCTGGGAAAGTCAGGCACGTTCAAAATTCCCACCTGACCTGGCTGTGGTCCCTCTCCCATGGCAGATATCATCTCAAGCTTCCCAGAGGCTCGAGAGCCCCCAGCCCACATCTCACCAACATTCTTCCCACTAACAGCCCTTTGTCCTGCAGGCCTGACCAGCTCCAAACCTGTTTTTAGCTCAGAAAACTTGTCACTGCCCCTTTCAACCCAAACCAGCAAAACTTTTCCCAACTGCCTCACCCCCCAGCTCGGATGCTTTCCTTTCCATGGATGCTCAGACCGCATATTTATTTTCCACAATTCTCTGGCCAAAACAGAATATTTATCTGTATTTTCTGCCTACAACTGCTTGACTGCTTGCTGTGGTCCTGCCTGCCCTTCTGCCACATTCAGTGGAGCTGTCCCCACATCAGAGCCACCGTGTCCACTCCGAGAGGGATCCTCAGTGGGACGTGCCTTTAGGACCGGCATTCTGCTCCGATGACCATCGCTCCCTGTTCACAGGGCAAGGAGCACAGGATGGGGACAACTGGACAAAATCTGCCTGCAGGCTACGGGAGGCTTTATTTAAGAGGAATAAATAAAAAATAAGGCCGTGATTATCTCGGGCCACTCTCCAGCTGCCACCCAGAGACAGAACAGGGGGAGCGCTTTTCGAACGAACAAACAAAACGGAGCGGATGTGACATGCCGAGGCACAGGGACGGATTCCTCCTCTCTTCCTGGCCAGATAACCCCGTTATCAGCACGGTGGAGGGGATTAGGAGAGAGGAGGAAGGGAGGAAAACAGCAAATGTGGGCACGGAGGGGGGGAAAAAACACCCACGAGAGAAGCTGCCAGAGGGAATGCAGGAGCGAGGAGGCTGCGGTCAGCGCCAGCCTTTTCATCCCGCACGCTCCGGACTGCCAGGGCTGGGGATGAATGGGATTTACTGCCCATTAAAATAAAGCCCTTTCTGTAGTTTATAAACAATGTCGTCGCTCGGTGGGAGGTTGGACATTTTAGCTCATTAAGCGGCAAATAATCTCTGTCACTTTTTTATTTTTAAGTTTATTTACATGAAGGGTTGGGGGTTTTTATCTCCTTTTCCTCCTCCTCCCTCTTGCTCCCTCTGCCACCCCCTCAGCCAGCAGCAGGAGTGTATGTGCATGGAGCCAAAACGCTGCTCCGGACCCTGAGCTCGCTCCTCCTGTGGCTGTTGGCCAAGGCACCAAAATAATCCTGCTTATGTATCAAAAATGCTCCTTACAGGAAAAAGAAATTTATATCTGCCTAAAACCCAGGAGTGGCTGAGTGGGGTGTCGGAGCAGCACTGCTGGGCACAGAGGGAGGCTCAGCAGCCATTCTGGGAGTAGAACTGAGCCTTGGGGGAAAGCCAGACACATCAGCAGTGACTGCCAGGTCCCAGCGTGGCCTGGGACACCGACAGGGACACCACGATCACAGACCCCGGTGCCAGGCAGCCCGGAGCGTGGCACGTGGAGATGCCAAGTGGGAACGCAAACCGGACCACTCGCCTGAAGCTCCTGGTTCAGAGCAGAACCTTCCCTTGGCATTACAAGAAATACTCCGCAAGAAATACCGGGGCCTTTGCTGGTGCAGGGAGACACAGGGCAACACCTCACAGGAGGGTGACACGGCTCCAGTGAATTCCTCGTGGCACCTCCAGCTGCGCGTGGCTCCAAACACTGGCCCCTTTCCAGCAGCTGGCGGAGGCAGCAGGAGTTGCTGCCGGCCAGCACTCCCCAGCCCCTGGCTCCACACCAACACTGCCTGCAAACTCCTCCGGCAGTGGAGGGAAACCTGCACGTCAGGCAGGATGCTGAGGATGCTGACACTGAGCGTTCTTCGAGGCTACGGATGTCCAAGACACGTCTACCCTAAAAACACCCCTGGGAGAGCACCCTGGCGCATCCAGGAGCCAGCTGAGGGCCCGTGGTCCCCTCTCCACACCCACAAGGACATCTTGGAGTGGCAACACCTGATTTAGCCTCCAGCAGCCTGTAAAGATGCCGTGATGGACTTTTGCAAGAGGATGTGAACTCCCCGCTCAGCTGAGCCACGGCCTGGGCCACGGATCCCCTCCTGAACAGCGGCGCTAAGTGGCTCCCGCATCCTTCCCCGGACTCAGCCCTGGCTCCCTGGTGGGGCAGCAGGAATCCCTCCTCGTGTTATCTGGGTCCTAAAAGCACTTCAGCAGACGGCGACCGTGCAAACCATTATATCATTCGCGCGCTATCAAAAGCTCACACAGTGGCACTTAATTACAGCCCTGGAAGCGCAGGCTTCCTTAATAAATCAAAGAAATAAAGTCAGGGATGATGCGCTGAACAGAGGGGGTGGGGTGGGGGGGAATAAAGAGCTTACAGTTTCCCACTGTGTGTCCCCTTTAGATAACAGATGCTCTCTTCTTAACCTCTCACTTCATCAGATCAGCTCCAGCTGTGTTTGGATCAAGTGCACAGCCTGGCCCGCATCCAGCCTGCCTGCTTCCCCGCTCCGATGCCAGCTCCATCCCTCTGGCTCAAGGGCTGGCTGCACCGGGGTGGCAGGAGGAGGGGAGCCCCCACCAAGCCAGGCCTGTTTCATTAAGCACATTTTGCTCTATTTCTGCTTGCAGCTACCCAAACTCCTGCACAGGAGCATCTCTGGGACCTCTCAGAGGGCTGAACGCCAGCCCCATCATCACCCTGAGGGTGTCCCTGGCCGGGCTCCCAGGAAGGGCACGAGCAGCTCGTGTCGCAGGAGCGATGCACGGGGTGGGGGTGGGAGGGATGTTTGTCCTTGCAGCCCCACCACGAGCAGCCCACGCCGGTGTGACAGCCAGGAAACTGCACTGTTAGTAAACAGCTCCCAGAGGCTGCGCCGATAGCTCCGTGTCGCCTCGGCCATAAATCACGGGAGAAGCCCCCCGGGACGCCCTCCGCTCCCTGCCTCGGCGCGCACCACCCACCTCCCTGTTTATTTGGAAGTGTCACCTCCTCCCTCCGCTGGCGCGCAGCCCCCGCCGCGGGAGCGCCGTGATGGATGGGGCTGCACCGGCATTAGAAGGAGATTCCTCCCGGAGCAGCCCCGGCAGCCTCTGCACGGGCAGCCCCCCGGGCCGGGCTCCCCCTCGCTGCACCCGTGCCCACCACGGGGATTGGGAAGAGGATGGTGCCGGAGGGCTGGCAGAGCCCAGGTCCTCTTACCCGCCTGCAAACGTGCCGCGCAGCCCAAAGGACCTTAGCAGGGATAAAGCCCTTGAGAAATCCCACTGCTCCTAATCCCCCAATAGCACAAAAATAATGGAGCATTATCTCATCAGGACTTAACCCACTAATTACCCCGGGGATGGCTTAATAAGGAAGGGACACCCACCTGCCAAAGGCAGCCTAAGCCTGCCTGCTGGCCGGTTACACAACACCACGCTGGGCACGGCAGCGCTCGCATCCTTCAGCCCTCCTGCAGCAACCCAGGCAGGGAAGAGGAAGTAGGAACAGCCCTGTTCCCAACCTGGGGGGTCTGAAGGAGTCCAGGTGCCCACAAGACCCCCAAACATCCTCTGGGAGAATGTTTTTCCTGCCACCAGGAAAATTTGTCTCCCCAAACTCCCCAGAACAGCCCCTCAAAATCTCAGCCAGTGCAGTGGCTCCGTGGAGGGACAGACCTGCTTGCAGACTCTCCACACCACCCACCCCTCACCAGCTCAGCTGATGCCGTGCCACCTCCTCCCTGCATCCCACATCCTCCTTGCCAGCCCTCCCCAGGCACATCCCGATGCTCCAAGGGACAGAGTCGGAGCAGGCTCAGAGATGGGTTTTAAACCCTGTCCTGGCCGCTTGACCTGCAGGTGCCGGGGGACGTTCCTAACCCGCCCGGCCAGACAAACACATCCTCGCTGCAAGAGCCCAAATCACGAGCAGCTTCAGCAAATCTTAGCCAGGGCTCCACGTCAGACCACGTGTCCTGCTCGGTTAACGGAGCTGGAGCGTGAAAAGTGAGCCGGACGGAGCAGAGCGCTTGGGTTACAGCCGGGAGCGGCGGGGCCGGAGCGGGCTCTGACAGCTCCTGGCTGCTCCCCGGGCAGCGATATCTCCAGATCTTTTACAAATAAATATCATTGCTCATTATCTCGGCATTAAAGTTACATGCTGGGCGAGATGGGTACTGAGCTTTCTCTCGCTAATCTAAAACGGATGCCAGCGCTTCTATTATTAATCTCCCAGGTCGTGGGCTCCCTCCTGCTCCGTCGCTGCCAGCTCTGCCACTGCCACCCCTGTGCCCACAGGAGAGGGGCAGTGGGGCAGCTGGACAGCCCCTCTGTGCTTGTTCACACGTGGCCTGGCAGCTTCACTCCCTGGCTCCTGGGAAGGGTAAAGCCTCCTCCAATGCCAGGGCTGGGAGTTTCCTGAGGTTTGACTTTCCTGAACCCATTTCTACATGGAAAGAGGAGCAAGTGGCAGTGGGGACAACAGCAGTTCCCCACTCCACAGCACCACAGGGTGCAAGGACCCACAGCATCCAGGAGAGCTCTCATCAAGCAGCTTGCAAAGGTTGGTGCCTGCAGACCTGCCAGGTGAGGCCTGCCAGCCCCAGGGAAGGTCTCTGCAAAAAAAAAAAACCCTCCTGGCACAAGCAAAACCGAGACCAGAAAGTCTCAGTGGCTGTGTGTGCCCCAGGGGCAGCACACTGACACAGCATCCTGATGTGCCACACACCAGATCACACGCCAGGAGCGAGGAATGGAGAGGGTTTGACACCCACACCCTGCCCTATCCCGGGCTCCTGTTCCAGCGTGGCACGGAGCTGAGCTGCTGCAGGATGTGGCAGGGCAGAGCCCAGTGCTGCCCCGCTGCCCACGCACATCAGCATCCCCGAGCCGCTTCCTCCGAAGCCAGGAGACAGTGAGTCACCGTCACGGAGCTGCAGGACTTGTCCTCTCACTCTCTGCAGATGGAGGGGCCACGGGCACTTCTGCAATACAGGGCCCAGCATCAGCAGGAGCAGCAGCTTCAGGGCAGGGATGGATGGCACAGCCACGGGAGATGGGATCATCCCCACTGCCTACAGGACACGGCAGCCCCGATGCCCACACAGGATGTCTAGAGTGCTAAATATTGGTCTTATATACATAAAGTCCCCCAAAGTCCCCATACAGAAAGTTTCCCCTCCCCAGATCACACACAGATGGACCAGGGGAGAAATGGAAGCTGCTTTTCCCGCTTCCCCAGAGTCAGCACCCGAGGCATCCACCCAGTCCCCACTCCCAGCACCACGAAATCATCCACCAGGGACATGGTAAGGTGACAGCATCCATCACCCTCCCACCCCAGACCGACTCCCCTCCCTTCATTTCTCCTTTTTAAGAGAAGAATCAAACTTTACCCTTCTTATCATCCATACCAGACCTCCCACCCGGCATCATCCTGCCTCCTAACCCCTGCCATCACATCTTACCCGTGGGAGGGAGGCGACCCCAGCCCTCAGCCCCATCACCACCATCCACACAGGACAAGGTTTCCTCGTGCCAAGCACTCGTTTGCCAAGGAGGGAATGTTTCCTGTGCCCCCTGACGTCAGGCAGCCCACGTCAGGGAAATGAATGCGGATTTCAACATCCTTTGGTTCATCAGCTGCTCGTTTCGACATCCCCATGGTAAACCCTCAAAAAAAAGCACACCCCGTCACTCCCCCGCAACCCTCCTTCTGCTAACTTGGCTTCACGCAGAAGAGTATTTGTCACCTCCAAATAAATATTTATTAACCAAACTGCAGGTGTCTGGGGCTTCCCACCTCCTCTGCTCTCAGCTGCGCTGACACCGGAGCTCTGCCGAGCACCCAGATGTCAGCTGGGAAAGAGCTTCAGGAGCGCTCCTGCCGCCTCCTTTGAGCCCAGCATCCAAATAACTGCTTGGTTCTTCCCACTAATCCCAGCAGGAACACCCTGGATAAGAGACATGTGGATAAATGGGGGTGATGGATGAAAAGGAGGTGGTGGGAGGGAGCCTTCTTCGGGCTCTCCCTCTTGGTAAAGTCATGGACAAATTGAAGGGAATGCAAAGCCCTGCTACTGCAGGTGTGGGATAAAGACTTTCTGAGCAACTGAGAAATGGGAGAAAAAAGAAGGGAAAACAGAAGGGAGTCCCAAACACACTGGCTGCAGCACAGGGCAGTTTGACTGTGGGAATGCAAACCTTCCCAACCCGCATCTCTGGGCACCTCTGAGCCCCAGCCAAGGGACAACGGGAGCCACAAGAAAAGGGAAAGTAGGAACCCAAGATTCAGTGGTCCACCACAACGTGGGAGATGCTTCTGCCAAGGCCAGTGTGCAGAAAGGACACAGGGGTCCCTGTCCCCTCTGTGGACAGTCCAAGGACACTCTGCCACCCTTGACGCACAAAGCAAAGGGATTTAGGCACCTCCAATGCCCTTGGGGACACCGCTGGGCTCCTCTCCAGCACAGCCTCCCACCCAGGGTGAAGATAAACCCGAGATTGGGAAATGCTCAGACGCTGCCACAGACACTGGGAGCATTTTAACAGTCTGGCCTCTTCCCCTTCATCCCCTGTCACTGCTGTCACCGCGTCCCTTCCTCCCTCCCACCCCCTTCGAATTAGCAGCCATCGACCTCCTCCCCCTGCGGAGCTGACATTAATCCGGCGATGTTTGTTTAACAACAGCTCCCATTGATCTGCAGCCTGATCCCCCAAGTCAATACAGGCTTTTGCCAGGGTCTGGAGTGCAGGATCCAGCTCTGGAGTGGCCCGTGGAGCTAAAAGGGCTGCGCGGGTTGATGGGATCAGATGCTGTCAGTGCTGCTCTGGGACCCATTAGCTTTAATTAGCTGATGATGCTGTAGAGGCCACATAAAACAATGAAGGGGATTGATCCCTCGTGTAACACTATTGACAGTGGAGCTGCATCTGGGATCAGTTTGGTGCCGGATGCATCTGTAGGGTCTATAAAACCAAGGCCTGTTTTCTTTTTCTTTTTTTTTTTCTCTTTTCTCCCTTAAATTTTAAAATCCCATAATGGCAGGTCTGCCAGGTTAACATGAGCCCCAAAAACAAGACATCAGCTCTCCCCCTGTCCTTTGCTCTGAAGAGGCACGTGAGTCCCTGAACTACCTGCACTCTCCAAAGCTCTCTCCCTCTGCACAGCATCACCCACACCTGCAGCAAAAGATCAGGGTGCCACAAGGAACACACAGAGGGAACCCAAAAGTACAGGGATGTCATGGGGAGCTCTCTCGTTTTCAACTGTCCTGCTGCAATCAGAAACACTTAGGTTGGAAAAGACCTTAAGATCATCCAGCTGGGCATCTTGGTGTGCAGTGAGGATTTCTTCTGGGGCATTGTTGGTGGCAGCCAAATGCCTTTACAGCCCAGGTACTCCCTTACATATGAAGAAATCCTGGTAGGATAAACCCACAGGCATTGCAAGCAAGCCCAGTGCAGGGAGCACCTCCCCAGACACCTTCCAGAGCACTGGGGGATCACACAGGTTTCACCTCCCACAAACTCCATTCTTTAATCCCCCAGCATTCAACAGATGCAGCACCACATCCCTACTCCATTACAGCTCAGGGATGTGGGGTTTTGTCAGCCCAGAAACGGGGCCAGGAGCTGAAAACTCGCCTGAGGAAGCAGGGAGTCCTTGCAAAGTGTGTGAAGAAGAGGATTTACAATGCATCTCTCCCCATGCAGGGAGCAGAGCTAAGGACCACAGCAGAGATGAGGACCACAGCAGAGCATCCCTGATCCCAGCAGAGCATCCCTGATTGCAGCAGAGCATCCCTGGGGGTCCCTGGAGCCCTCTGTTTGGCCCCACCACCCCCATGGCAGCTACAAAAGCTCCCTTGAAACTCTCCAAAAAAAGAGAGGCAGAGAAAATTCAGCCCTGCAACCCTCTGGGGAAGGCAGCTCGGAGTCTGAGCGCAGTGGCAGGCAGGGCAGCAGGCAGGCAGGGCACCAAATATACAGTAGGGCAAGGTGGGGAGCAGGCAGGAGGCAGGCAGGGCATCAAGCAGGCAGGATGGTGAGCAGGAAGGCAGGAAGGCAAGGCACGGAGCAGGCAGGATGGCAGGCAGGATGGGCAGGCAGGGCGTCGGGAGCGAGCGTGCCGGGGGGGAGCGCATGCCAACCACCCTGCCCTGACGGCTGACACCCCGGCGTAACACTTTCCAGATGTGGCCGCAGGAAGACAGAAGCAGAGCTGTTCCCTGCTGAGGAAGCTGGAAACGGTCGGAGATAATGTGGAATTCCTGAACGGGAGCCAGCGCGGGCCGGGGCCGGGGCGCGGGGACAGCCAGGGAGAGGCAGCGCGCCGGGGCCGGCACAAAACTCCTCTCTCTTTTGTGTGTGTGTGTGTGTGTTTTATTTCGGGAACCCTGCATGTAAAAGCCCTTAATTTATACGCTGTGTGGGTTGACGGCTGTACCCAACAAATGGAACATTTTCTCCATACCCTTGCGAGTGTGATAAACAGCCGCTGCGGAGAGCCCGGGAACAGAGCCTTTTTCTTCACCATGATAAATACCCTCCCGGCAGCCCCGAGCTTCTTGGCTTGGAGATTATTATTTTTTCCTCCTTCTCAAAGGGGAGGCTTTGGCCCCCTCACCAGGTACCCAGCACTGGGCAGGCGAGCAGTGGGTGCTGCTGGTCCCTGCCTGCGCTGCCTGTCTCACACTGTGATCTCTTCCTCGCCGAGCAGTGATGAAGGTGACGTAGTCCTGTGCAAAGCCCACCACCAGCCACCTACAGGGACCAGCACACCGAGCCACCCCAGCCACAGAGAGCCTGGGAAGCCACTGGGAAGGAGTACAAAGCAGCTGCTGCTCCTGGTGGGATCTGCAGCACAGAGCCACCTCCTCGGCTGCCGGGGTATTTGCACAGCAGGTCCTGATGGGAGTCCAGTTAAGTTGGCAATAATGGACTTGCAGCGGGTTAAAACAGATGTTTGCTGTGGTGAGTAAAAGGAATCAAAGCCAGAGACAAGGCCAAAGTCAGGGATTTTGCCTCCAAGCCATCCTGCCCCAGGGCATCAGTGCCCAGCTGCAAGACACCCAGAATCACCATCAGTTTGGTAAAACAAAGCCCTGGTCTGGCTGTGGTGGTCCCCAGTGCCCCCAGGCTGGCTGCCATGCCACCAGGACAGCCACTGCACACATTCCCCTTGGTGTGCCAGAGTGTGCCAGGTCCCCAGTGGCCAAAATCTGCCTCTTTGTGCCTCCCAGGACTTGCTGAAGTTGCTGCCGGTGGAACATGGGCACCCAAGTCAAGGTTCCAGCTGGAAGAATAAAACTCAACCCAGTTTCCTCCTGCACCCCAGGAGGGTGGCACCCACAGCCACACAAAGAGCTCCCTCAGGGACACTTGCACCCACTCTGTGCCCAAACTCCAGCCAGTTCCTGGCTGAAATGAACTTCAGAGAGCTAAGGCCCAGGACAAGAAAACTGGCCTTTCCTCCAAAATCAGGGGGTTTTTCCCATCTCTGGTCATGGCAGATATCTCAGAAAAACAGCATTTCCTGTGGTATTTCAACACTTTCTTTTCTCAGACAGAGCCATCTGAGAGTGGCTTCCAGGACTGTCAGTGGGCTTTGGAGCAGGCCCAAGAGGAGAAAAACTGCAGAGAATCAGGAGGGTCTCTTGGATCATCACTCAGGTTCGGTTTTAGTGGCACATGGAACCAAAACAGGGCTGACGCAGGCACGGGTGACACTGGGCAGGGACAGAGGCCAGTAGCAAAGCACTGATGAGTTCAACCACGAGTCCTCAAATGCCTTTCTGTTAGCAGCCTGTGGAAACTGGGGTACCCCAACTGGGGTGACGGCTCTTCTCATTTGTAATCCAGTTCAGACATCCATCATTCCAGCAGCTTGGTATATTAAATGTTTCCAAAGAGAGGGGATGTTGCTTGAGGCTGTGTGTGGGAAGGCACAAACACATCACATACTTCGGGTGCAGCACTGGGGAGACCTCAGTATTGCATTTTTGCCACCCATTTCCTTATGGCATTTCCTTGGGTATCTGTGGGAACAGGATGGCTCAAGGGAGCATGTAAAGGCTGGGGCACACTTCAGCTCAAGGGATGCTCTGGGGTCCTCCAGACAAGCAGCTGGGCGTGCTCTGGTCCAAAACCCCTCCAGTGACACCTGGGTGAGTTTCCTGGGCACTCTGAGAGGATGGATATTTCCAAGTGCTCCCCCCAGGCAATGCCCAGCCTGTCCCCCAGCATGGCATAAAGTCACAATGGAACAGGCTAAAGAAGTTAAACCCCCTTGCTGTGTCCCACAACAGTTCATTGGTGACCATGAAAGGGCTCCACTCAGGAGCACCAAAACCTCTCCCAGGAGCCCTCTGGAGAGCTGGAGCTGAGCCAGTGAGGAGACCCTGGGAATCAGTCTGTGAACAGGGACCATCTCCTGCCCTTCCCACCTGTGCATCCAGGGATCTTTACACTGACACCTATAAGGATGCAGCGCCCTGCTCCCCATCAGCCCAAGGCACAGTGGCAGCCTCTTGCAGCACCCAGTGCCCATCCCTCCCCAGCTGCTCCTGGGACACCCATTCTGTGTGGATTTTCCAAACCAGTTACACCTCTATTTCCTTCAGGGACAGGCCATGGGGAATGGCTGCTGCTTGGCGGGCAACTCACAGAATTCACAGATTTCATAAAGCATTCTGAGTTGAAAGGGACCGACGAGGATCACCGAGTCCAACTCCAACACAGCTGCCCCCCCTGTAGCAGTGGCTGTGCCCTCCCACCCTCCCAGAAGCAATGGGGGAGGCTAATGAGCAGCACCACAGCAGAGGTTCCCATGAATGATTTTCCCAGCAGATCACACCACTCCACTTTTAACCTCTGCTTAGCGAGCCCAAGTCCTTGAATTATCCAGCCCAGTGCACCCCCACCTCCCTCCGGCTCTGCCAAGCCCCCTGCACCCCCCGGGAACGGCTGCCCAGCCTCACACCCCCACCACAGCCAGCGCCAGCATCCCGAGATGCGGAGAGGCAGCAAAGCTGATGCTGATGGGCATGAAGGTCAGCGGAGAGGGAAGGTCGGCTCCGGCGGCAGAGCCGGGGCCCCGCGGGCAGCAGCGACCGCCGCGTGCCCGCTCCCCGCGCCGGGGCGTCCCTTCCCAAAGCTGTCCTGGGGGGCTGTTTGAGCACAGCTGAAACAAACCTTGTAAATGCATCGCTGGGGGAACGGGAGAGAAAAGCAAAGCCACGTCTGTGTTTACCCCGAGCAGCCCTGCCGGGTCCCGCCGCTCCCTTCCCTGCTGTCGTTTCCACCGCGAAAGCCAAACAGGTTGGTCGGCACCTGCTCTCCCACCTCTCTCCAGGGAAAGTCCGGGGCTCTGGCAAGCTCCTGGTGACAGGGCACGGTCCAGGATGCTGTTTGCTGGAATGATTTAGTGCACGAGGGGTGCATCCAGCACGGTCAGTGACCCTTCCAGCCACAGCCACCCCATTCCTGCTTTGCTGCGGGGGGAAACTGAGGCACGGAGGGATCCCACCAGGGCTGAATGCCAACTGCCAGAAACTGAGCCATGTTACAGCACTGCCCATTCCCCCACAGCCAACCCACCCCTTGGGGGCTGCAGCCTCGGTCTTGCATGAGCCCAGCAAGAAGAGCCATGACCCCAGTGCTGCCCCCGACTACCGTGGGCCGCCCCTGCCGTGCTGTGCCCACGCCTCTCCTCTGTTCTGCCCGGTGTTCGGGTCTCCAGGCTGTGCAGAGGGGGTGCAAGGCTCCCATGTGCCTCGCAGCCCACAGCCCTGCCCGCCTGGCTGCACGTGTGCACACACGCGTACAAAAAAGCCGCGCGTAATCCCCTGCGCATCTGCTCTTCCCAGCTCGTCCTCACATGAGCAATTCCATCATCTACCGAACACGGAAACTCCCCAGTTCCCCACCGCCGTCCCCACGCGGCACAGGTTGGGGTGCACACGTTTCCAGGGGGTGTGGCTCCTTCCCAGCCCAGCTCCGTGATTCCCAGCACCCGTGGAGTCCGCAAAGGAGATGCCATGGCCAGGCTGGACCCGGCTGGATGGGGGAGAGGAAAACCACACATCCACATCCACAGAGGTGGGACGGAGCCCACACCCCAGGCAGACCGGACACGATAAATCCCAGTCTTGACGCTTTACCTCTTCCATCTCCCCACCTTTAAAGGTGGGTTCACCCACTCCCCTCTGCCTTGGAAGCAAAATACAGCCCCGAGGAGAAGCACAAAGCCACCACGTGTCCCATCCCTCCTCCAACACCTCCTCCCGGCCGGAGCCACGGGGCTCCAGCCGAGCGGCTGTCACTCGTGATTTGTGGCGTTAATATTTCAGGGGAGGGGAGGGGAGGCGAGGGGTGAACACGGCCGGGGAGAGCCAGCCCTTGGAAGTCAACTAGCAGGGTTATAGCTGAAGGCAAAGCAGTAACACTGATGGATCTGAGGATCCGGGGTAGCAGAGAGTGGAAGAGGAGGAAAAGAGAGAAGAAGGCAGGCGAGGAAGGGTGACTAACAGCGTAAACATGTTCTGCCTTTGCATGAGGCTGCCATGAGCTTGTTACAGCCTTTTCCTACTAGGGATGGAACATCACACCATCCCAGAAAGGGACCAGGATGGAAGCAGAGCCAGGCAGCAATGGCATGAGGCAACAGGCCCCACTGCTGCCCAGGGACTGCTCCCCAGCACTGGAAGCATTTCCCTGCCAGCCTCTCCGTTGGCGGAGGGGACCAGCAGAGCTGCCAAAGCCGCACTGATCCACCTCCATACCCGCAGGCACCACCGCCTGAGCCTCTCCTTGCTGCCCCACTGCCCCCCGCCCCAGCCAGCCCCAGCCCCCCTCCGAGCCGGCGGCGGACTGACTCGACAGCCGGAGCCCTTTTTAAGACCTGCAACCCTTGAGAGGCTTAACGACAAGAATATCTCGATGATCCGCGCCCGGAGCCCTCGAGCAGCCCCAGCTTAAACGATGGGAATTACCGGCGGGGGCACCCAAGACCCCTCCGCAGCATCCCCCACCGCCGGCTCCTGCAGCCGGCTGCGCCTCTCCTTCCAAGGGATGACAAACATCCACATAACCCCCCCCCTCCCTTGCTAATCACCACCCTGGCCTCCTCCCCGGCGCTTTTCACACCTCCCATCAGCAGCGAGGCATGTGCGACTGGCAAGGAGCCACAGCCAGGCCGCCGCGGCGCGGAGACGGTGGTAACATTTTGCTGGGAAAAGGGCAATTTAATTATCCTGTCTTCTGTTTCATGACAACACGGCAACGTGCTGCTCAGACACGGGAAGCGACACGCAAGGCGAACGGCAACCCTGCCCGGTGCTTCCCGGAGATGGGTCCTCGCTTCCCGCTGGCAGCGAGGGAATAGGAAAGGGAGCGACGGGGTTAAAGCAAAGCCCCAAACCTCCAGGTTTTTCAACAGCCCAAAGAAGCAGGAAAAATGTTTTTGTTGTCCAGCTGCAACGCTTATTCCGAGCTCAAAGCAAGCGCCGAGGCTCATCTGGGGGCTGTTTGGCCAGCACGGGTCTATTTTTACAGGGAAAATGGTATTTTGCAGGGGAAGGTTGATCAGAAGAGGAAGAAGTTTTAAAAATACTGCGGTCCTCTATGGGGAGATCAAACTTCACTGCATCCAGCCAGACTTCACAAACTGTGTCTGACCTTCCAAAGCACCACTTAGCAGAAGATTTACTACTAAAATACATTTAATAATACAAAATATATTAAAATCCACCCCTTAACTCAGCCTTACCCATGGAGGCAGGAGTCTGGTGTCTGTGCTGGTGGGTGGGTTGCAGTCAGGACCACGCAGTGAGGCAGCACGGGCCCTGCTCTGTTCCCCTGAGGACAGGAGGGACACAGGGACAGAGAATGCTGCCAGGAGCAGCTCCTGTCCCACGGCGTGGGCAGGAGAGTGCCGGGATCCCAGTCCTGCCCAGCTGGGCTCAGTGTGGAGCAGCACGTGTGTGCCACGGTGTTTGTTGTGACAGCGGTTCCATTAGCACCCAGGAGCCAAGCTGCCTTCCCAAGGACGTGGCACAGACACTCTAATTATTATGTTAACCCTAATTAGTACGTTAATGAAACTTGCTGGCTGGGAGAGAGCAGGTGGGAGAGGATGGAGGGAGGCTGGAGTGTCCTCTGGCTGAGCCAGGTCCTTCCCAGCTCTGCTGCTTGCAGGGTGAGAGCTGCAGGGACAGTAGATCAGTGGGAGATGAAAAAAAAAAAGGGACTTTCAAGATAGAAAAGTCACAAAAGGAGAGAGAAGGAGAAAACAAATCAGTGTGAGACACTCAAATGCACCATCTCGGGGAGTGCTGCCTCAGTCCCTACAGACACCCAAAATCCCTGGCACTAGGAAGTTCCCACACCCTGGTGAAACTCAGCGACAATCCCAGCGATGAGCTGGCATGTCCTGGACACAGGAAAATACCTGGCAGCTGGGCTCACAAGCAGGTGACAAACAGCAAGCTCTCTGCCCACCCAGGAGGGCTGGCAGTGGCACCTTGGGGACGCCAGCTCTGCCTCCCCACTGCCGGCTGCGAGCCACAGAGCCCCAGCGATGCAGGGGAGCCCTGGGAGCTTTCCTCCAGGGTCTCCTTAAAAAGCCATTTGCACTCTCAGGGGTCCCCCCACTTTAATTTTAACTCCCTTCCCAACCTCCACAGGCAGCAGGCTCAGAGAATCCGGGTGCCACGGCCTCTCACTGCAGGTCAGGAGCGATGTCAGACCACAGAGCCACTCGGGAAGCACCCGATGTGACAGGAGAAGCCCTGTGGCCAACGCCTGATACCAGGCTGGGTGACAAAAGGCATTTCTCTCCGAGGAGAGATCTGTCCCCCTCTTGGGGAGCAGCCAGGGCTCTGCTTTTTTGCAGCACTGACCAGCCGTGCATCAGCTCAGCTCCCCGAGGAGCAGCACGGCCATCCACCCTCCCGGAGCTGCAGCACAGCCATCCACCCTCTCCTCTCCTTCTGCTCTGCCTTTCACGCAAGCAGTGACTCAGGAAGGGCTGGCAGGCTGTGCCATCCCCACAGCACACACACAGCACCTGCATCCCTGCCCGGTGAAGGACGGGTTAAGCCGCCCTCGCGCTGCCCCAGCTCCGCCAGGCAGCGATGGGTGCCACGGGGCAGGTCGGACCGTGGTGCCTCGAGGACAGGGCTGGCTGGTGCACAGCTCACGTTAACCAGCTCTGATGGACACCTTGGAAGAGCTGCCGCAGGGAATGTCCCAGCTGGGCACACCTGCCCCTCGCCACGGTGGGGGATCGTGGGGATACCGACCTTGCGAGGCCGCGGTTGGAGCGACCGCCAGCTGACCCCCTGAGCTGGCTCGGGGTCAGAGTGACCCAACACCTGAGCAGGGCTGATGGTGGCCAGAGGCACTGGCAGCGCAGCTCCACCTGCTCCCCTCACTGTGCCAGACCCGGATCAGCACCCACAGGAGCCCTCTCCGGTCCCCTGACAGCCACCCCCACGCACAGGCTGAAGCAGAGCCACTCCAAACTGCACCTCCCACCCTTCCACCTCCTCTCCCTCAGCAGTTTGCAGATGGGCTTTAATCATCCCGCAGTCCAGAGCGTGCACAGGGCTGGCTCCAACACTGCTGCAAAAACCACCACAGCCACGCTCATCCCTAGGAGTGTCTGAATGGGAAATGAGCAACAGGAGTCCAGACTTCAAGGAAGTCGGTATTAGATGTCATTCGGGTTGGTTTTTTTAATCAGGTCCACTGTCAACCTGCAAAAATGTGCCTCTGACACCCTGGGGATGCATATTCCTGACGCTGTCTCAGGAACAGCAAAAATGCAGATGATTCAGCTCCAAAATTATCGGCAGTGGGATGTAAAGCCTCCAAGCAGATCTCTGGCTATTCCTGGGCAAAAGCTCAAAGCCGCCTTTGCTTCTCCCTCCTCCTCTTGAAATCATCAGAGAATATATTCCCTTTTTTTTTTTTCACTATGAATACATTCTTCTCCCTCTCAGCCTTGCGAGAAGGGAAGGGAGCTGGAGTTCTCGGGATGGCTGTCCCACTGCCAGGGCCATGGCCATGGCTGACATCCCTGTGGGCCAGCGGTGCCGGGCAAACATCTGCCAGGAAGGACAAACACGACCCCACTGGCCTTTCCCATCTGCCAGGAGGGTTTGTACCGACTCGTGCTGTGCTTGGACAACGACGCGGTGCTGCCGCTGCTATTTTCTCCTTGTTTTCCTAGACTTTTACACTTCCTCCCTTCACCCACAGGATGGTTTCCAGGCTTCAATTCTCTTCCCTATGGCAACAAAAACCCAGCCAAGACGCCTCAACCCACTCACCCAACTCTCTCGCAGGCGAGGGAGGTGGGGGGAGCTCCAGCCCCTCCGGGCTGGTCACTCCACCTCGAACTATCTGAAAGCAAAACTTTTGTGACAATCACAAAGCAAACCTGTGTGGCTCACAGGTCCAAGGTTCCCAGGAGTGTCACCAGACCTCCAGCAAGCAGGGGGACACCAGGAGAAGGATGGGACTTGCAGAAATCCCCATTGCACCTGCACCCCAACCCAGCCAGATCCTCTTGGATGCTGGGCTGAATCTGGGCTGGGGCACAGGGCAGATGCTGCTCTCCAGCCCACAGCCCCCCTGCTCCAGCAGCAGGTACACCAGGGATGCTGCACCATGCACACACTGCTCCTAAAACACTCAATTTGTTCCTCAGGGAAAGGCCAGAGCAAAGAGTGGGTGTCGAAGAGGAAAGGGGGAGGAAGGATGAGAGAGCAAACAAATCATATCGACTCAAATCAAAGCAGGCCACGGAAATGATTCCGCTTAAGCTTTTCACGCCTGGCTAATTTTTGTATTATTCAAACAAATTCCTGTTTTTGTTTTGCCTCCTTGAAGGAAGAACCAGAGAGGAGAGAGCTCCTCCAGCAATCCAGATAACAACCACTGGGAAAAAAGGCTTCCAGATTGAACAATGGGAGACAATTAGCACGAGCCAAGATGCAGGAGCATCTTTAATCTACCCTGCCTTGCCAAAACTAAAGAAAGAAACACTTTGTGGGGAAGAGGGCTGAAATCAGGTATTTATTCGGGGTCGTAGAGCTGCATCCCCTGGCACTGCATCGCGTGCTTTGCTGCCGCAGCAAAATGATGGTGTTGCAGGATTCCAGGGAAAACTGGGCCAGGGGATGCTCCAAGGATGCCCAGCGAGTCTGAGCTGTGAGGACATGCTGAAGCAGGCAAGATATGACCCTCGAGGAGGCCGCTGGGCTCACAACCACGTTCACATCTCTATTTTCAGCTGTGTTGCTGCTCAGGACTTTGCTTTTTCACGGCGCTCCCGCACAGGTCACACAGAGCCACCCATCAGCCTTACGAGGACCTTCTCCCTCTAGGATGGCTCTTGGGTGCTAACAGGGGGCTGAAACCCTTCAGTACTCATCACACAGCATCTGAGATGATTTTCCAGCTGCTCAGCCTGCGGAGGAACAGCCTTTCTCCCTCTCCAGCCGCTGCTCCTTTAACTGCGCCGTCAGAGGCTCCGGGAGAAAACACCCGCGCTGCAAATCCAACTGTGCGTCATTCAGCTCTCATTTTGATTGTTAAAAATTCATTAATGAGAGCAGATTGGTATTATATCGCTGCCTTAATTAAAGAGGGCTACGGAACAGCATTTTAAATAGCAATGTCATTTTCTAATTGACACAGCTACATTATAAAGAAAAATACTTAAACAGAACTTGAAACCGAGCCGGTTTCTTCTGATGGCAGAGCTCATTTTGGCTTCAATTTTTAATCTGCTCGTAAAATATTTACAGGCAAGGAAAAGGATAATGTTTCTCCAGGTGTACAGTTCCCCTCCTCCGGCCCAGTCCCCCATGAGGCTGCTGCAGGAGGAAGACTCCACCACCCAGGGAAGCTGCTGCTCCATCCTCCTCCACGCAGGACCCCGTGGCTGCATCCCTTCCTGAGCCCCAGGAGATTGGGAGACCCCAAGCCCTCCTCATGTCACTGCTCCACCTGCATGCTTTCAGCTAAACCCCACTGGATTTGAGTGGAAAATGTGCTTTTTTTGGTGCTTTTCTTGGGCCAAGCGTTTCTCCCCCACCAAGGGCAGAGGGATGACAGGCATAAGCACATCCGTGCCTGAGGCAGGTTCCAGCACTGACTGGCTGGGTCCCTGTAGGCTTGATGGGGAAGTCTAAGGATGTGGAATGTGGATGCAGGACAGCTCAGGCACTGGCCAAAAGCATCCCATGTCAGACCACGTTCAGACTCTGGATCTCCCCCTCCCACACGCAGACACTCAACACTTTTCTCCACTATTTAAGGTGTTTCATACACAAACTTCCTACAGCCTACAGCTAATTCCACACACTTAAGAGCACAGATTCCTCCTGTTTTCCATTTAGGAAAAAAATCTGCTCACCACTTCAGGCAAATCTGGGAAGAAAACAGCTTTGTACGCCTGGATGCAAATTCCTTCGCGAGGCAGCGCGTCCCCCCCTCTCCTCCACCTCGCAGAGCCGCTCGCCCCTCGCACGCAGCAGTCTGGGAAACCAGTCCCTGCTCATGCCAGCAAGAGATTTTTCCAACAGCATTAGTGGAAATTAGTGGCATTAGTCCACGCCTGCGTTTCACCAGCCAGCCAGAGCGAACTCACAGAAAAGTCGTCCGCACGCCAAGCCCATTGAAACCGGTAGCACCGTGCTTTGGCCACCGCACTCAGTACAAGCACGAGGGCAGGGTGAGCCAGAGGACAGGTTGCTCAGAGGCTTAAACTCTGGATCTAACTCTCACTAGCATTCCAGATGACCTTTCAGAGCCTAGAGCCACCCTCCACCCTGCCTCAGTTTCCCTTCTCGCCTGCCCCCTTTTTCCAGGTGTTTTTATGGCATTCCCAGCCATGGGGGATCAAGGGGGCTGGGGGTGATGCTACACTCAGGCCCGGGGGTTCAGTGTCCCTCACACTCTGCCTTTTCTCAACAACAACTTCCCAAAGAAAAACATCATCAGCCCACAGGGTGACTTGGCATGGCTGTGTTGTTTTTCAAAGGGGAAAATATTTGGAAAACCAGCAAGAAGGGAAATGTCAACTTCTCTGCGTCTCCTTCTCCCTCGCTCTCCAAGGGAGGGATGCTCACCTCCATACCCCATGGATACCCATGGGAAAGCACAGGGCAGGAGCTGGCACCACGTGGGATGTGCCCAGGGAGGTGGCAGCGTGTCTACCCTGTTGCAGAAGGGTCCAGTCCAAGCCCTTCCCCATCCAACCATCCCTCTGCCACCCTCCTTCCCATGTCCCCAGCTCCCGTGGCTTCCCCTCCTGTCGCGAGAGGGTGAGATTGTCCAGCTGGCTCACGGAGGATCTGGACAGGCTGTTTAATCAGGGAGAGCGATTCGGCTGTAATTTCTTCTGATAAAGTATTACAGATGCTGCATTTCGAGCCATCTGGCAGCAGCCTGCGTTTCCTGCCTCTGCTTCTCGCGCTCTCCGGAGAAGAGGGGAGAGACGGATCAAAAATTAAAGGCAGGATGGTGGGGAGGGCTGTGCCGGGATGGGAAGGGGAGCAGGGCAGGAATTCCCATCTCCCATCCCTCCCAATGCCCATCCCGCAGGCACCACTCGGCAAAGGATGGGATCAGTGAAGAGCACATCAATGTTCCCAGGAAAAGCAAGTGGGGCTGGACCTGCTAAAAACCAGCCTGTCCCCTGGCAGGGCAGAGACAGAGTGCCCAGACCACCCTCCTTGGCTGGAAAACCCTCCTGGAAGAGCGAAGCCCCCTAATCCCTGGCTGCCCCGTCAGCCCCAGCACAGCCACCAGATCCTCAAACACTCAATCCCAGCCCCAGCATCAGGGAAAGCACCTGCATCCATGCTAATCAGAGCAGGGAGAGCCCAAAACCAAACGGATCTGAGTCCATCCAGCTTCACAGTGAGTAATTTACCCCGAGCTGAGCAATCCGGCGGCGCAGGGGGAGGCTCTGCAAACAAAAGGCAGCTCCTTCGGATTTACCAGAGCCTGAGCAGAACCACATTAAAAATAACTGAAGGGAAGGGCTCGCACTTCATTACTCTCGACAGAACTGGGTCTTGGTCACGCCAAGTATCTGCTGGGGAGCAATCACGGCCCCGCAGCCGCAGCCCTGCCTCGCGCCGCTCAGGTGTGAAGCCAAAGCTAACGGGGCCAGGGGGACACAGAGGGCTTTATTTTCCACTTCTCCCTGACCTGCCGTTGTAAAACGTACAGATCCCCCACCCTGCCCAGCATCCCCCGTATCCCTGCGCTCGGGAGCCCATCTCTCCATCCGCGCCCCGGGAAGATGGGAATGGGTACCCTGGGAGGGCTGGGCAGCAGATATGAGGCAGCAGCGATGCTCCTGGGTTGCAAAAACCTTGGCAGATGGAGAAACCTTGGTGATGCCTTAGCAGAGGGTGCCTGGATGCCTGGGAGGGGGGGTATATGGGATAATCAATCCCTAGCTGAAGTTTCTTTGCGAACCACAGAGAGTTAAAGGCTGGCTGAGGCCCTGAAGCACGAGGTTTATGCATATGTAGCTAATGTAATACAATTATACATTAATATATAACTAACAGTCATGGTAATACAACATTACAGTAGGTAGATTATCCCATCTCCTGTAATTTATTATTGTTATTTGTAATCCATTAGTGTCCAGAGCTGAACCCGGGTCAGAGTGCAGCGTCCTGGCACGCTTTCGCTCGCCCTGGCAGCAGCAGGAGCATGGAAGACCCTCTTGCTTCAGGGCCAAATCCTGACCCAATCTCCTGACACAGCAAGAATTGGGCAGGGACCTGCCTTCCCACCAGCACCAGGACCACTCTCCCAACGGAGACATCCACTGACACTGGATAAAGCCACAAGGCTTTGCCCACCTGACACTCCCCCCACACTCTGTCCCAAAACGCTGTGGCCAAATGGGATGAGGGGCTCAGCAAGTACCTGGGAGGGGTATCTGGCAGCCCTGGGGCCAGACCACCACCCCACCATCACCACGGAGCCACTCCAGTTGCCTTTGAGGAGAAGGAACAAAGCCCAACTGGTTTCGCGCAGCCACCAATTAATCTTGATCGACACCACCCTCCATAGTGAGTCATCCACCCGAAGTCAATTTACATTTTTATTAAATCACACAGGAAAATTAGAAGCGTTATTACTTCCCTCCGATTCAATACGTGTTCTGTGTTCCCCCACCATTCACCGTGTGGGAAAACATCCCGGCATCTCCAGTTTAACTGTTTCTTCCCAGCACTCCCCACCTCAAAGCATCCCTTTTGAGTAGCCTGGAAATAAATCAGGCTGGCCTTAGCAGGAGAGAAACAGGAGAACTAGAGAGAAAGTGTGACAGCCAGTGATGCTGCTGCCCAGGAAAGGAGGATTGGGCGCATCCCGGGACACCCCAAGTGATCCAGGCAGCCCCAGTGAGCCAGACCCTGGGGGGACCCCTCAGCTTCTTTCTGCTTCTCTGCTCTGCAGGGACTGATCCTGCCATCACAGCCCTCACACAAAGCTGGATCTACCTCAGGAAGTTCACTGGGAGGGAAAGGCAGATCCATCTGCGCTGCAGATCAATACACATTTATATCCATCCTCAAACCCATCCCATTCTGCCATGTCTGCTGCGCTCAAGATTATATCATTCTCACTGCTGCAACACAAGTATCTAAATTCAACATCAATTTATTTATGGTCCCCACATGATACCAGCAGATCTGTGAGAGAGCAGGGAATGTATCTTTGGAGAAGGATAAAACTGTGTGTGTGCAGCAGCGAGACCAAAGGGCTTCCCTGGGAGCAGCCTGGTGTGTGGCGCACGACTCCACGCTCCTGTGGCTGTTCAGTGGGATAAAACAGGAGGAAGGTTCTCCTGGCACTGCTAGAATTAATATTTGCTTGAAGGGAAAGCCCAAAAGCTCCCACTGGGATCACGACTCAGTTGTGCTGGGCATAGGGATGGAGAGTCCTTGCTCCGAAGAGCACTTAATGTGACTGGGTCAGAAAATTATTTCACAAGGATGAATGCTCCTATGATGGAAGTATATCCCAAGAATGAATGCTGATTGTTTGCAAAGTCTGATCGATTCGGACTGTGCTTCCTGTGGACAGAGCAAGAGGAAGGAGGGGAATTTCCATTTTGTGATTAAATTCCAAAAATACCATATTTTTCTCCTAAATCAGGACAAAAGCATGGTTTGAAATCTCTGCGCTTCCTGCCAGTGGGGAAGACTCCAAGTTTCAACCACACTCTTTGCAATTCAATTAGCTGTGTCCTAGACAAGGACTGCAATCCCAAAATCCAAGCAACAGGAGTGTGAGCGGAGCCTGTGCCTCCCACCACCTCCATGCATGGCATCCAAGCTCTGGTCCCCACTGCTGTCTGCAAACCCATCGCTGCAACTCCCCACGCTCTTCTGCTGCATAAAAATAAGGGGTTTGGGGGTGCACACAGAGCTGGTTCGTGCAGGCAGGGCATCCAGGAGCTCCCAGGAGCTCATGGCACAGGGATGTCGTGGGGCAAGGATGTCACAGCACAGGGATGCTCACAGCGAGCCAGGCCTTTTGGGAAGGCGCTGCTGTTGAGCCCCGGCTTTGCAAACCCCCAGCACAGCCCTTTCCGCCTCTCGGGGCTCTCCCCTCTGTCAGCTCCGCACGGATCTGCTGGCTCAGCACGGCAGCGCCTGCCCCCACCCCACGGCTGGAAGAGAAGCCACGAGCAGAGACAGGAGAGGGAATCCCCTCTCCGGCGGAGTGCGGAGCCCGCCGCATCCCCCTCCCATTCCCGGCAGGCACGTTCCTCCTCGGGGGGCAGCCACGATGCAACTTCGGATTTCCCAGGCTGCCTGAAAAGGGCCTTTCTCGAATTCCTCCGATGCCTGCAGCGCTTCTGAAGTCCTGTTTTTCCACTCCAGCAGCCCCCCCTCCTTGTTTTCCTTCTCCGGCTGCTGACCCAGATTTCCTAATGAATGAATCCATGCAGCGCTCTTCAGACTTTAATTATTTTTTCACTTTTTCTCATCATACATTATGCATCAATAACAAAAAAAAAAAAAAAAAAGAGAGAGAGAGAGAAGAAAAAAGAAAGAAACAACCCACCACAGCACAATTAATTTAAGCCTGAATGGTTAACTCCTGCCTATTGCTAATCGCAGAAGTGTCTGGAAATCGCGGCTCTTATTTTAGACCTTGCATTTGTGTCAGGGATGAAAACAAACACAGCTTTAAGAGGCTGCAGCGGGGCCCAGAAGACAGCAAAGACAACTAATGTATTTCTTCATAAAAGCTGCTTTTTTAGGCTGTTTACAGCGAGAACCTGCCACACACCTGCCCCTTCTTCCCCTGCTCTCACCCACAAGGGAGTGCTGCACAGTTTGGGCAGGAGGGCAGTGGAATGCAGGAGGGCAGTGGGATCTGGCAGGCTCAGCCCCACAGCCACAGCTCCACCAGGTTCAGCTCCCCGTGCCTAGGTGGGTGCCATTCCCGTGGCTCCCGCTGCCGGGGCAGGCCGTGCTGGGCTCCCACGGAGCTGAGCCCACACGCGGCGCCGCCTCTGCGACCTGAAGCGCTTTGCAAACATTCATGAATGAACGCCCCGGCGGCCCGGGGGAAGGTTATTATTAGCCAGCCCAGAGGGCTGAGCAGCACAGAGACACTTTCCTCTCCGTCAGCTCAGCCCTGACACCTCCCGAGGGGTGGCACACAGCAGAGCCAGCGCAGCACTGGGTGCTCTGGAGCATCCCAAGCATCCCCCCCGTGATGCAGGACAGACCACAGCTGAGAGGATGCTCCCGTCCTGCAGGCACGGAGCAGATTAACACCCCGACATCATGACAGCTGATTTTTGGCACGAGCGCAGCGATCTCCTCTCAGTGAAGAGGTCCCAGCGGATGAGGCGCTTAACCACAAACCTAATTACTGCCCTCTCCCCGCTCCCCACGCCTGCTGCCAGCGGAAGGCCGGATTTCCCTGCGCCTTCTCCCCGCTCGCGGCTGTTTCTGCCGGCCAACAGCTCAGCCAGAGCGATGCTGCCTCGAGTGTGGCCATGGAGCAGCTGCAGAGAGGACCAGGAGCTCCTGTGGCTGGAAGTTACACTGATCACTGGTTCGTGGAACAGGGGAAAACCAAGGCCCCGCTGGGAGAGGCATGGAGGAACCCGGAGGGGCTCGTTCCTGAATCACGCATCCATCCCTCCCTCCGCTCCCCAGCACTGCCTCCTGCTCTGGGGAAAGGCACCTTTGGGCTGGCACATCCATCCTGCCAGGGCTCAGCACCCTTTGTGGAGCCTGGCACCTCGCCAAGCCTGCCTACCTCAAAAGGCAGCCATGGCACAAGCAGGACCAAAGGAAGCTCCCATGGGATACCACCCAGAGAGTGGGTGATGCTGGATGAGGGAGCAGCCCACCAGCTCTTCCCCATGCAGCTGGGGCAATGGGGTGGCAGGAACAAACTTCCCCCATCCCCAGGACCGCAGGGACCTTGGCGGAAACTCCCAGCTCACCACCAGCAGGATGACACCTCTTTTCCCAAGGGATAAGATTTTAATCCCTCCACCTCTCAGGCCAGGGAAGTCCCTGAGCCAACCCCCTCCAGCGTGGGCACATGGGGGATGCCGCAGGCTCGGGGGCTGAGCCAGCTGTGCCCACACCTCTCCCTTCCACGCAGGGCCAGAAACACATCCCTGGCTGAAAACCAACTCTGGACCAGTTCTGACCTTTCCAGCTGCAATTCCAGCCCCGCCGCAGGCACAGGCAGCACTGTCCTGATTTACGGATGGCCAGGATCTGCCCATCTCTCTGCCAAGCTGTTCAGGCAGCCCTGCCTACGCAAGTCCCTTCAGAAAAAAAAAACAACACAGGCAAACACAAAAGGCCCTAATTTGATCATATTCCTCTGAACTAAAAGCACCTTTGACCTAAATTTCCACCACCACGGGTTGGAATTCACCCTCTGCTGGCAAAGGATTACGGGAGCAAAGAGCTGTGTGTGCACAGAGAGATGCACAATCCTGCTGCCGCACAGTCCCAGGGTCCCTGCCTCCCACCCCAGGCAGAGGGGAAGGAGGACAGGAACCCCCAGCACGCCCTACCCAGCCCTAGGAGAGCTTGGGTTGTCTCAATTTATGTAAAGTGGAGCTGATTTCGTACTATCGTATGATATTAAAGCAGCCTACCTCTTCCATCCCTTGTGCAAAACCTGCGAGCGGAGCTATGAGAAGCATATGGAAAAACATCTCCAAGCACAAACATCCACCTACGGCGTGAGCTGTCGAAAGCCGGAGAGCGATTCAAGAGAGGGGGATCACAAAAGAGGTTTTAACCAAAAGCAAACAGTCTTGTGTATGTTTTTTTTCCTCTCAAAAACACCCAGAGACTGAAGCTCTTGCCTAAACACATGCCTTGCATTTTTGCTCCTTCTGGCAGTTTAAAGGCAGCTCGCAGCGTTTGCTGGTTTTATTATTAAGGTAACAGCCAGAATTATTCCTACTCTGTCATTAGGAGCAGGTTTCCATCCTTTCCAAGCCAGCCAGGCTCCCAGAGGTGAGGAGAGGCTCTGACAGAGGCAGGAGGGTTTGGTGGGTGATCAAGGGGACCACGAGCTACGCCACAGCTCAGACACAGCATACTCCGAGTTTGTCAGCACCTTTGCAAGAAGTTTCCTGGAGAGAAGGGAGAAAGGAGATTACGAAGTGCTGACAAGCTCACGGGATGTTTCTGAGATGCCTTGCAAGTTGTCAGCCTCTGCTGAGCTTCCTCCAGGGGCTGCATGGAGAGCAGGGATCCCATGGCACAGCATGGTCCCCACTGGGCTGCGGGGATGAGACCGTCAGGTCACGCTGGGCTGTCACCTGAACCTACCAATCATCTCATCAATCCTTCTGGCAAGAGGAACAAATAATCCTCAGGGAAAGCTGTTTTTGGAGGCTGCTGAATTGTTCTTGGCACTGCTCGGAGAGCTTCAATTCACTAGAAAATCCCAAGCATTTTAATATCACCAGAATATTTGTTCGCAGGATGACTGGTCCCACCACAAAATGGGATCCGGCCTCTCCAGAGCCGGCCCATCGCAGTGACATTTCCTCACTGCCTTTTTAATGTCAAGAGACAGAGTGGGGGTCAGCTCCTGCACAGGGTGTCATGCCCATGGGGGTCTGCAGACACCAGGCAAACCTGGCCTGGCCAGGAATTGTTCTCCATCAGGAGCTGGATCAGCCCTAAGCCGTCAGAGTGGGATGAGCAGCCCGTTGCATGCTCGACACAGCTGTGGGTCCCCAGCGTGGCCAAGCACCACAACCTCCCCTCCTCCCTGGAGAGCACCAGGTGCCATTAGCCCAGGGGGTTAATCCACCCTGTCCCCACACCACTCTGCCGTGCCCTTTCCCAGTGCCAGCCAGGAGCAGCCCCAGCCACCTCCTGTGTTGACTTTGGCTGTTGGCAGCCGCCTCTCTTCCTTGGGGCCACCTCGCAGGTGGTCAGTGGACGCCGGCAGCCTGTTTTCCCTTGGCCCAGTGAAAAACGCCTAATTATTATTGCTTTTTCTTCCCTTTCTTCTATTTTAAGATCAGAGGCCTAAAATTAGCGCTGCTAGCACAATGGGGCTCTGAGATTTAATCCCTTCCCAAAAAGCTGACAAAATAAGTTGCGTCATTTCTACAAACTTCTCCGGCCGCCAAAGTAAGCAAATAAACAAACAAACAGAAAGTGAATGAGGGCCAAACCACACTGTCCAGAGGGATTAAAAAATAGCTGCACCTGCACCAACTCATCTCCTGCACCGAGCAAGGAGCCAGAACCCTCGGAGGGCCCCTCTCCCTCTGCAAATCCTCCACTGTGCTGTGGGTACCACAGACGCTGCTCAGATGCTGCTGCTGGGGACCACAGTAAAGAGACAGCAGACACAAGATTGCCTGTGGGGGTGGTGGTTACTGAGAGCATCGTGGCTACAGCTGCCTCCCCCTAAAACACATGTGGGGATGGAGCAGGCAGAGGGATGCTTGGGCTCCAAAGTCCATGGGGTGCAGTTTGCTTCCCCAGAAAAACAGATAGGAATCTACAGTGGGATCTGACCCTGCTGTGCCTGAAGCCTCAGGTGACTGTTCAACGCATCGACAGGGGCAGAATTAGCCCCTGGCTCGAGTCACAGCCCTGATGTTTAATGCACCTCAACTGCGGGTGCGCGGCTCCTCCACACCTCAGCGCCTCGTCTGTAAGGTGGGGTAATCACACAGACTTTGCTCACAGCAAAACAAACAATTAGTTAATATTTTTAAAGTGCCCTGCAGTTAATTAATTGCCATTAACTCATTAGCCAGATTGTGACCTCCTAAGCTCAGCTTTAAGCCCTGCCCCGCTAGGCAGGGGCTGGTGCGCTCAGTCAGCTCCGTGCGTGCAGAGCCCGTGCACGGCTCGCTGCACTGGTGCCCGAGCAGCACTACCTGTGCTCCACAGGGTGTTTCTGCATGGCTGCATGAGGCCATCCAGCTGTGCCACCAGCACCCTGCCCAGCCTTCCCAGGGATGGCTTCAGGGCTGTCCCCACGGGGGTCCGGCCACCCCGCTAAGCCCAGCCCGGCTGTGCGTGCAGGAGCTGCACGGGCCCACCGGGGGTTGGGGAAATGGAAGCAAACACCCATCTGGCACTGGATTACCTGCCATATGCTTCCCATACGAATGTGTCTGCCTGCAGCCTGGCACAAGGGGGGAGCACATCTTCCCCTGCACCCCGTCATGTCCTGTCCCCAGTGCCCATCCCTCCCTGCAGCATTCCTGCTGTGCTGGCGCCTGCCAGGAAAGCAGCAGGGCAAAATAGCTGACAACATAGGGAGTGGGGACATCCACGTCCTCTCCCTGTGCACACACACACAGGGCCGTCTCCCCCTCCTCAGTAAATGATGTCCATTCCTAACAGAGCATCCAGCATTACCTGAGCACTGACACTGCCGGGTGGACACACACACGACTGCATCCCTGCAGCCAGTGCCACACGCCCCCTCCATCCTCAGGAAAACAATGGCTCAAATGGGAGCCAATGTTGGGAGTCAGGAGGCTCCTGAATCCTGATGGGATTCAGGAATCAGGAGCCAGAGCTGCTCTCCCCAAAACCCAGAACCCCTGCCCATCCTGCCAGCTGCTGCAGCACTTCCAGGGCTCAGACCCTGCGCAGGAGCGATGCTGCTGGACCAAGGTGTGGCCCCTCAGGGAGGGATGCTGCAGGAAACAACCAGCACATGACGCTGGTCTCTGCTGGAAAATCACCTGCCAGGCCTCTGCAGGAAACCCCAGCATTTTATTTCATAGAATCATAGAACCAACTGGGTTGGAAAAGACCTCTGAGATCATCAAGTTCAACTCTTGATCCACTACCACTACGGTTACTAGACCATGGCACTAAGTGCCACATCGAGTCTCATCTTAAAAACCTCCAGGGGTGGTGAATCCACCACCTCCCTGGGCAGCCCATTCCAGTGTCTGATTACTCTCTCTGTAAAAAACTTCCTCCTAAAATTTCACCCCAAGCAGATCCCTGTTGTGCCACCGACAAGCCCCACGAGCGGCAGAACCCTCTCCCTTCGCAAAAGCACCCCCCTCCCTGTCTTGCACAGCCGCCCTTCCCAACCGGCTTTCCAGGGTCAAACCCACGTGTGCCATGGAGCAAAACCCACACCAGCAGAGTGGGCAGAGCCCAGTCTGGCCACCCCACGCCAGCTCCCCGGGACGCCCATAGTGGGCAGAGCCCAGCCCTGGCCACCCCATGCCGGCTCTCCGGGCCACCCGCTGCGGGCCGGCAGCAGCCCGGCACGCGAGACCGCGGCCCCGGGAGCAGCCAACAACAACAAACTCGTGTGTGAGCCACAAAGGGAAAAACTCGGCGAGGAAACAATATTCAGCTCGACTCTTCCCGAGCGCGTATTGTAAATAACGCCGCGTACGGGCTTGTTTTATTTGTTTTAATTATGAAAACACAGCCCGGATTGTCCTGCTGGCTTGGGCGAGCTCCGTCCCGGAGCAGGGGAAGCGAGCGAGCACCCCGCAGAGCCGCTGCGGACGGCAACCCTACAATAAACAGCGGCCCCGCCGCACCTCGCCGGCCGTGCCCCTGCCCTGCGGAGCTGCGAGCCGAGCACGATCCTCAGCCCAGCCTTGTGGCCCTGCCAGGCTCAGCCCAGCACTGTGCCCGTGGCTGAGGGCCAGCCCAGGTGGCACGCAGAGGCCAGTGGTGCCGGTGCCCCGAGGCAGCTCCGCAGCCGGGAGGGAAGCAAGCACCCAGAGATGGGAATATTGCACACTTCAATGGCTGTTTCCAAGGCAATCGTGCATCTGGGTCCGTCAGTCCTGCGTGTTGGGGCTATGAGTCTTCATGAGATTCTCATCCCTTCCTTTTTTCCCCCAGCTGTCTTAATACCTGATTTTCTCGCCCCTGCCTCCATCACTGCTGCTGTAGCCCTGACATACCAGTGCCATTGCTCCACACTCCTGCTGTGGATGTTGAGCGATGGGGCCAAGCAGGAGGCACCTTCTGAAATGATTTTCTTTGCGTCAGAACGAGCCTTTCCTTCTCTCGCTTCCTCCTCCTGGTCCAGTCTGGGATGGAGGGTCAGGCCCTCACCTCCCAACATACCCACTCCGTGCCCACTGAGCCAGGAGAAAGCCAAGCAGCACGAAGCCGAGACAAGCTTCAGACACAACCAAGTTAAAAATACATATTTTTCAGACTAAAGTTCAGTCCCCAAATGGTAAGAGAATCCAGGAAAAAATGTGGCAGGCCCGGCTGGTGGACGGCTTCCAGAGCGAGCACCTCCCTTCGGAGGAATCCGGCGAGGAGTCTCGACTAATCCACCCAGGACACACCAGCATTTCTTCCTCATATTATTGGGTTGGGTGGTTGTTTTTTTTCCTCCTTTTTTGTTTTTTTCCGTCTGCTCAGCAGATTTGACATTTGCTGGGAAGGCGCTCACAGCCACAGGGGCCAAACTGGGGGTACTGTGCCAGGGGGGATGGAGGGACCCCCTCAGATCACTGTGTGCTCCTGGCAGCAGCCCAGGGACTGCAGGTGGGAGTGGCTGGAAAGGAAGGGACCGGTGCAAGAGCTCAGAGCACCACGGACGTGCTCGGCACACTAAACAAATACACAACATCAGCCCCGTGCCTCAGTTTCCCTTCCCTCAGTGATGTGCTGGGTGGGGGAAAACAGGAGCACTTCAGGGAAATGAGGCCCAACACCTCACCAGGAGAGGTCCCCAGGTATCTTCTCCAACCCCAGTGAGGGCCTGGGTCTCCCCATGGGACCATCCCACCCAGACCATACCACTGTGAATGCACAACCCACTTCTGCCTTCACTCCGCTCCAATTCCCAGACTGCACCCCAAATCCCTCCCTCGCCTCACTCTCTACTCCCCAGCTGTGAGCCCTGGGACCCCTGATAAAGTCCCACATATTGCACAGGACCTTTTTTTGTCTGGGGCAGACCCACCATCCCACTGGGCACGAAGCAGATTCCCGCAGCTCCCCGGGGCTGGTTCCCTTTGTGCTGACTGGAGCAGCAGGATGGGGACAGGACAGGGACAGGACACACAAGGCCTGCCATCCACATCAGCTCCTTACTACTGGGAGGGAGGGAAGCTGGGGGCTGATGCCTGGCCCTCGTGGGCTCAGTGCCAGCCTCTCCACAGCCCCTCGCCAGGGAGGAGCCGCCACTTTCGGGTCAGCCGGCAGGCATTGCTTTCCCTCCCGGTGAGATGCCCACGGAGGAATTTGCACTTCACTCCTTGACACCCGCTTTAATTATAGGTATCAGGTCAGCTTCTCTCTTTCACAAGAGCCGTGAGCTAATTTCCTGCTCCCCTTTCTCTGCGAGGGGTTCACGAGTCACCGGATCCCTCCCCACGCAAGCAGAGAGCAGTGGGCTTTGCCAAAGCCCTCCCCAAGGGCCAGGGCAGGAACTCCCAGCGCTGAAGTTGTCAGTTGTGACATCCCAGGACGATCTTCAATATTTCAGCCCCGGTTTCCCGTGTCGCCAAGAGGAGTAGAGAGGCTGCAGGTGACACTGAGACGTGATACGTATTGTCTAATGCCATTGCTTCGAGCCTTCCCTGCACGCCAGGACGCTCCATGCTCACCCACCAGCCAGCATAACACGCTCCTCCAACAGCAAAATGCTGATGGTCGCTTCAAAATCCTTCTCCAACAGCACTGCAAGCGCATCCTGATGCTGTGGCATTCCCGGGATGCAGGCTGTGCCACTGTCTACCAGCTGTGCAGGGAGCAGGTACACTCCAATGCCAGCTTGGTTTTCCTCCCCAGCTGCTCCATCACACCACTGCCCCATCCACCCATTCCTTCCTGACGGAGCTTCCTTCGCAGGGTTGCGGGTTTGAGTGTTGTTGCTGTTGTATTTACAAACACAAACTCATTAATTTCAGCCTAATGAGGACTTTATGAGCTGGGCATTACCACTGTTCAGTTTAAGGAGATAAAAATAAATATCTCTGCAGTCTGTGAAAGGATCCTGAGCCCCACTGATGGCAGAGGGTCCCCAAGAGTGGGGCTGTCACCCCTTGCCTCGCTCAGGTGTGTGACCCAGAGTGCAGAGAGCTCCCACCCCAACACCCATCTCTCCGTCCCCAACCGAGCTGCTCTCCTGGCCAGACAGGTCATTCCACTGCCATCTGCCTTTACCCTCTCACCCCCAGCACGTTTCCCTGCTAAACCACCCCAGAGCACCCCTGCTGCCCGTTCCCAGTCCCCCTGGCTCAGGCACAGGCTGGGAACCCCGCGGGGGCTCAGGGGAGGGACCCTCAGCTCACAGCAGCCACGCTGCGCCACTCTCTGTTTGCTTTAATTTTTAATCAAGTCACGAGACGGGGCGGATGCTGCTGGAAATAAATCATCAACCACAACAGCAATAAAGACACCCAGGCGGCCCCAGCTCGGACTTGGTGAGCACAGGACCAGCGGCCGAGCCACCGCTGTCCCATCGCTGTCGGGGTGACAGAGCAGCTCCTGTGCCAGGCCTGGATACCTGGGGGTTGTCACCGAGGAAATGGTGACACGGCTGTACCAGGAAAGGAAAAACAAGCAGACACAGCCAGTCGGGCCAGCTGCACACCCCCATATCACCAGGGAAAAAAGGGATCGAGGGTTGCGGCAGTCCCTGGGATAGCTGCCCTGGGGGCACGCATCCCTCCTCCTCAGGGTTCCATCTCCCCTTTCCAGCCTCCTCCAGCCCCAGGGCCAAGGGGAAAAGGGGAAAGAAAATCTGTGCATGCCTCTCCCACGCAGGGTGCCAGCACAGCTCTTCTGCAAGGATTGAGCAATGTGGGGATGAGCCAGCAGCATCTCACAAGCCTCACAGCACTGCACCACAGCACAGCCAGCCCCCAGACCTGCAGGACACACAGCTGACTCCCAGGAGCTCTTCCAAGCCCACCTGCATGGATCCCATGGAATAAAATTCCTCTCTGCTCCTGCACATAGGGTCTAGCCCTTCCTCTGCACCAGACAGGATCTGGCCAGGCCGGAGCACCACTGCTGCATCCACACCGGGGTCCCTCCAGCCCCCGCCCAGCTCACAGCAGAGGGATGTTCTCCCTTTCTTCTCCGGGAGGATTAGACACACTTCTTTCCTCTCATTGCTTTTCAAAAGAGAGGCTTTTTATCACTGCTGATCCCTGGGGGAAATCTTTCTCTCTCTCTCTCCCTCTCTCTCTCGTGCTTTTATAGCTTGGAGAGTGGGAAAGGAAGTTTTCCTTCATCTCAATCTCGGCGCTGACAGGCGCGCTCACAGAGCAGCCCCCCAGGATCCCGCATGCCCCCGACACCGCCGGGGCTCCCCACCAGCTCCCGGCGCCACGGGCAGCATCACACCCGGCGCCGAGCCCCGGAGAACGCCCAGCAAAACCCTCTCTGAGCTGTTTCGAAACCCACAAGTCCTCGCCGTTGCGAAATCCTCGTAAAAAAACCCCGGGCAGAACTCTCGGCAGCAAAACCCAGCTCAAGGCAGCTACAGGTGCTGTGCCCTTGCCTACCTGCTCCCTCTTCTCCGGAGGCTCCAATTACATTTTCCAGCGTTTCTTAAATGCATTTGATTCTTTTTTTTTTTTTTTGAATCCCTCTTCCTGACTTGCTGCGGAACAGATCAAGCCAGGGAGAGGAAACCAAAGCTGGGAGCTGGCACGGCTTTAGACACGCACAGCTATTTTAATGGACCGCTCGCATGCGGAAAGCAGAGAACATGCCCAAGAGTGCGCGGGATCACGGCACGATCAGCCCTACAGAGGAACAAGTAAAGCCAGTGATCCCTGAAGTGCTGTCAAAAGCTCTAAGTACCCAAAAAGTGAACTCATGTTTTTTTTCCACCCTCTGAGCTCTCTCCATTACCGAAATCAGGGCTGAGGTTGGTCGTAGATGGGGTGTTTTTTTTTTAAATTATCGGCCGTGCCGCACTGTTTTCTCTTTATTTTTAGGAGTCCCTTTAAAACTATAGAGGAAATCATCCAAAAGAAGTTTGTTCAAACGGCCTGTCAGTTTGAGGAAGTGAAATTAAACCAGAAGAAAAAAAAAAAAAAAACCAACCTTGAATCCTAATAAATCACACATCCACACACACAAAATTGGAGAAATCTGGGCATGCCTCCAAAGCCAAGTAAATGGATGATAAACAAAACAAACCTAACTCTGCCCGGTAATAAAGGCTTCCACAGTGGGAATTTCTCACCCGGGAATCACTTCCACTGAGGGCAGAGCTCGTGGCGCACGGGGAGCTTCCCCAACTCTCCCACAGAGCTGTGCCTCCAGGGACAGCCAGCGATGCCTTCCCACGCTGAGCTGCTCTCCACGGACGCAAATCCCACACTGCATGAATTTCCCTCGGTAAATCCCTTTGGGGAGCACGCCCTGGCCTCGTCCCTGCCGCGGATCAATCGCCCCGTGACGCAGAGGTGGCTGTTTGGTTTTTCCTGGTGTCACCAGCACAGGCACCACTCGAGCACTGGGCTGGCAGTGGGGAACACACTCAGTGCTCACAGACCCACCCAGAGCAAACAAGAGTCACAACTTGCAGGGGAGGGGGGGGAAATCAGCAAGACAAAAGCGAAGGAAAAGGCAAATGGAATAAGGATGAAGATGCTGAAATAAACCTCCCCGGGCACCCAGGGGCCTGAAGCAAGCGGCAAAATCAGCATATGGGACAGCAGAAAAGGCAGTGCCAAGTCCCCTTTCAACCTCCAGATGCAGCTTCCCATTGATATGGATGCTGCAGAGTGATGCCCATCCCTCCCCACACACAGGGTTCATCCTTTCAGGCCACGCAGTGGGAGGGAGAGCACAGGGAGGAGGGCAGGGACACACACTGTGTCCCAAGGACCATCTGATGACCCTGGTGCAGCCCCTGCGTGCCCAGAGACGGATTTTGGGGGGCCACAGCTGGGCCAAGAGCCAAGAGTATGACAGCAAAGCCAGTGGAGGGGTCGACATGTGCAGTGATGACCCCAGGATCAGCTGGCACGGTCCCCATCACCACCCCAGCACTGCCACCAGTGAGCCCCCACAGGCAGCCCACCCCTGCCCCATTCTGCCTTTATTCCCCAGCAGTGACTGTCACGAAACAGTTAAAGGTTTCTAAGCTGGGCTCTCCTGAGGACTCCCGTTAAAAGTCCAGCAGGCATTTTCCCATGGTGGACTTTACCCCGAGCGCGGCTGCGATAACGCACACGGGAGGTGCAGCCTGAGGGACCCGCCACCAGCCGCCCTGCCACAGCAGGGTGGGGTGGCACCGGGGTGGGCAACCCCTGAGAAACACCCAGGGCCCCACACAGGACAAAAAAAAAATGCAGAACCGCCCTCAGAGCAGCATTTTGGGGTTTGGTAGAGTGAGGCTGCACGGAGCGTTGCCAGGGCAGGGCACAGCGCTGGGCTATAGGGCTCCGTGTTTGAGACGGAGGAGCTCACCCACCTCCTGTGAGAATGACGTGGCTGCCCCCAAGGAGCTCTTTCTGAACACCTCCAGCTCGTAATGGGCACCCCTGCACAAATTCCCCCCCCAGGCAGAGCCCAGAGATTTCTCTCCCTGTTGGTCCCAAGGGAAATGCAAAGACAGAAGACGCTCTCCCTGCTGGGAACAGCCACCTGGCTCCCCTCTCCAAGGTTGTCTGCAAATCCTCTTTCACCAGGACGACACATACCATTTTTTAAAAGCTGGGTGATGTAACCAACCAGTATTTATAATGCTGAAAACATCCCAAAGCTCCATCTCTTCCAGCTCCCAAGCACACAGTGTACCCTTAATAAAATAATTGCAATGATGAATAGCTCCTTATACCGTTCTTCTGCTGCAGCTACTGACAGGGCCAAGAGCTGGGATGGAAAGTCCTTCTCCTCAATGCACCCTCCTCAAGGTACACTCAGGATTTTACCTCTTCAAAGCAAAAAGGACTGAAAAATCGGGAAAGGTGTCAGGGCTGCCCCAATCCATCCCACCCTGCAGAGATGGGAATGCTGAGCTTCCTCTCCCCCAGCCCAGCCCAGCCTCCTCATTTTCTTAATAATAAAGTCAACAAATCACAGTGGGTCAATCTCAGTCCTTAGTTAAGCTGACGTGATCTTGAACCCGCTCGATGAAATCAATGCCGAGCTGCTGATCCCAACAGGATCCCCCCAGGCCGAGGTCCGGCCAAACCACCCTGACAGAGGCTCCTCTGCCCAAGGGTCTGTGGGACCCCCAGCCCTGGGGGTGCAGGGGCCAGGCAGCACCAGGAGGCCCATTTCCTCTGCTTTTGAAATCAGGCTGAGGATTTAATCACTTGCTTGCAAGTCCTCATGTGCCTGTGATTTCCACACTGACAATTACAGGGCAGCTCGATGCATTGGGGTTGGTGGGTTGGTGGTTTTTTTTTGGTTCTGGTAGAGTCAGTTCTACCTTATTAATTTCTAAAGGTGCATTCAATTAGGGAGTGCACTGGCTCTGCCTTCCCTTCTGTAAAAGCCAGCTTTTACTCCCAGCCAGGGACAGACTCCCTGGGTGCTTTCCCAGAGTCTGTGTTCCCGAAGACTTACAATTGAGCCATCAGAAGTGGCCAAGGAAGAGCCCTGGGAACCGGTGGCAGAGAAGGACCTGGGATCAGCTCTCACCTCAGCCTTGACTGCAGCTCGAGGGACTTCCCAGAGCCTGGGAGAACTGGCAGGACCGGCTGCTCCCACCCTGCAGGCACATCCCTGCACCCAACCCCACACTCACCCCTTCCTACCCAGCACGGGCTCCAAGGACCCCAACTCACACCCCAGCCCAGCACAGGCATTTCTCCACCCCAACATGTGCTCTCATCCCTCCAAAGGGCTGCTTTTGGTCAGGACTGAGGCATCACTCTGCTCCCAGGGATGAGCCTCACCCTCCACGCCACTGCTTCCCAGGCTGTATCCTGAGGTTTGCCTGCTTGTGCACCTCTGAGAAGAGCTTTTTCGCTGTCCCAACACCGGGTGCCATTCCTGGGGTGCTGCTGAACTACACCAAGCTGTGGCCCCAGGGGGGGCTGCACCTTATGCAGCCGGGACAGCATCCAAGGGCAAGGGCAACTGCTCCAAGAAGGAGACCTAGAGGGTTCCTGGCTCAGCCCCACAGCCCCTGTGCTGCCGCAGGGTTTTGGGAAGGCATTGCTGAGGAGCTCCAGATGGGCACCCTCGCTGTTATCTGCCACCCAGGGCTTGCTGCAAGAAATCCCTGCCCTGCAACATCTCCTGCACACACCTAGAGGCCGTGAAACCTCGCCGGGAGAAGCCAGACGCGGTTTTCCGTGCCCGCCCAGCCCCGGCTCCCACGGCACAACACCGGGACAACCGGAGGAGCGCCTGGGTGCTGCAGGGAGAGGCGCCGAACACCCCTCGGCGATCCCGGCGCAGGCGGAAAAACAAGGTGGGAAGAGGGAAGCACCCAAGCTAAACAAAGCCCACGGTGACCGACGGCCTCTGGTTTCCACAGCCTAAACCTGCCCCACAGGTGGGGCACGAAGAGGGAGCGACTTGCCAGAAGGGAATGATGGTTTTCCCTCCCCACCCCAGAGGAGGGTGACGCCCCGAGGTACAGCTACACTGGGGCTCCAAGGCAAAGCCGCAGAGCTGCGGGACACGGCAGCACCGTCACCAAAACACAACTCCAAACGCAGGTAAAAACCCCTTAACCAACTAAATCTGTGCCTCCCAACCCGAAAAGCAGCAGAGAAACCTGCTGGCAGGGTGTAACTCAGGGTGCTGCCTTGCTGTGTATCTCTGAAGCGCAGTATCAGTCCCAAAACACCCGCAGCAAGTGAGCAGAGCCCCCCACCCCACTTCCAGCACAACTGGGGGTCCTGCTCCCAGCACGCCCCAGCTCTGAACTGCAGTTTAAAGTCTCAGACATTTGCACACAACAGGTATCCGCTGGCCTGGGGCCAGGCCTATCTCCAGCTGGGATCAGCTAAGCCTTCCTAAGTGCTTAAATAGGGGCCTGCAGGTAATTGTCCCAGGAGCCTTAACTCTCCCCAGAGCCCCTCTGACGTCCACCCCTGATGAGGAGCACAGGGCAAGGCTCACTTGCAGAAGATCAGCGAGGATGGCAGTGGAAAAGACACGGATTTAGGGCAGCACAGGCCCTTCCCGAGTCCTGTTCCCTCTGCAGGGTTGTGGTGCTCCCCAGAATCTGCCCAGGCATCCCATAAATACCACAGCAGCGTCTGGGGAGAGCAGACTGTAAAGCACGAGGCAGTAACACCGCGGCTGGCACGGCTTGCGCACAGCATGCCCAAAGAGCAGACCACAATTTGCTTAGGGGAGCAGAAAGTTTTGGGTTTAGCACGTTTACCCCGGCAGGAAGGGAGCCTGGGTGGCCTCTGTAGGTACAGGAAACCCCTTTCTATCACGCACATCACTCCGCTTCCTCTGGATTTCTTTAACCTTTCACTCTTGGCCCGATTTATGCTTTCACACTGATTTTTGCAGGTGTGCATTTCCCTGCCCTCTTCCCCCCCCCCCCCCACCCCCCCGGTGGCCCCCACACCCCCAAAAAAGCTGGCAAAGCGTTGGCATCCTACTGCCCTGCAGGAAGCCTCCTCCTCCTCCTCTGCCTCGCTCCAGAGGAGCTGTGTTTTTGCAGGAGGAGGGGAACACGCCTGGCCCACGCTGTTGTGCTTCGGGGCTGAGCAGCCAACACGCAGCTCCCAACCACCCATGGGATCCACGCTGGTCTGCGTGTGATGGAGAGGCACTGGAGCAGCTAATCCGGGACCCCAGGGACACATCCCAGCAAAAGGAAAGTCAGAGACGGAGATTTTGCTGCAAAGGCGCTGGGTGGTGAGCTCCAGGCTCCAGCACAGCCCAGGGCTGAGTTTTCCTTGCAGAGAGGGAAAGGATCCACGACCAGCTCAGTCCTGAGCCTTCCAATGCATCCAGGAAGGATGCAGCAGGCAGCACCCCACTGAGCAAAGGCATCCCCAGCACCACAAGCACATGGAGCAGTGTCCAAAGATACCTTTGGAGACAGCAGGGCACGAGGACAGCAGGGACACAGCCTTAATATCACCTAAAGGGCCTCTGGAAGGGGGAGATGAGCAGCTTGTTCCCAGTCTCAGCGGGGATCCTGGCACAAAAGGAGCAAAACATTGGACCGTTGAGAAGCGTATCAGCTTCCCAGGAAGCTTCCCAGGAGCAGAGGAGGGAGGACATGCCTCTGTTGAGGCCAACAACTCCAAGGCAGTGTGTCAGAGCAGGGACAGCAGCACAGGGCCCAGGGAAAACCCTGGGGATGGTGTCTGGGGAATGAATCACAGCTAAAGTCAATTCTCCAGGCCTCAAGTGGGGGCATTTTTAATCTGTGTAGTTGGATAAATACAGAGAGCAGGAGCAGGTGGCCCTGGTGTCACCAGCCACCACCAGGGAGGAGGGATGAAGGGACAGAGCCAGTGCACCAACCCAGATTTCCAACCCCTACTCTTGTGTCCTAAAGCTCCACACAACAGCCCACTACAGCCACACCATCCAGGGAGGAAAAAAGGAGAAAACTCCAGAGCAGGAGCAAGCCAGGAAAGCATCTTTTCATCCCACTTGCACGGGAGGTGGGAGGTCACCCTGAGAACCACCAGCTCACAGGGCTCCCCCTGCCCGGCACAGCCACAGCAGCTGAAAGGAAATGAAGTCACAAAGGTTATCGTTTTGGTGTTTGACTGAGCATAAAAATCCCTCCCTGAAAACAAAAACAGGGAAAGGAGGGACAAGGAGGGAGGAACGGGAGGAGAGGGGCAGCGATGCACAGCATGACAGCCCCAGAAACGCTGCAGAGGGGGAGCAGGGGCTCACACCACACCAACACACAGCTCCACAGCAGAAGAGTTTCCTGGGAAAATAAATGCAAAGTCTGTTATAAAAGTTTATCTGCGTGTGTGAGGAAGAGCAAGCGTGCCTGACTACAGGATAGAGATGTCATTATTTTCATGCATCTGCCTTACCCAATTTTATTTAGTTGCTTTCTGCACCATTTCATGCTCATTCTGCTGCTGAGCTAGACAATTGCTTTATAACTCTAGGGTGCAATTTCACTGTCTGTGAGCCACACGCACACGCACGCACACGAGTCTGCACTGGGATGGAGCAGGGATGCACCTCCCTCTCTCCCCACCCTGATGTTTGGGAGCTCTCACCGAGATGAGTTTTCTTATTAAATTTAAAAAAAAAAAAAGAAAATTAAATTAAAATGCTAAGTCACATCTTTAAGACATTATAATTCACGGAGCGTGTGAGGGGAGCAGTCCCAGTAAGCAACAGCTCCCCATTAAGGACGAGGAGGATGAACTTGAGGGCAATCTGCTCTCTCACGCTACGTGAACGCGGAGAGACGGAGCCCGGCAGGCTGGAGGGCAGGAACGCCGTGAATCACACTGGATTTTTATGATCAATTGAAAGTCACACTTGACCAAGTGCAGGTCAGCAGGGAGGGCTGGTCACGCAGGTGCAGAGCTCCCTGAGACAGCGGCTTTCAGCTTGCTGAAGTCACCTGGGCCCTCACAGGGTTTGGGGTATCCCTGTTCTTTCGGTACTGCCACTTCTATCCCACACCCCTGACCCCACATCAAACGTCCCCCCAGGCTGCAGCAGCACCATAATGGGGGTCAGGGCAGCTGTAGGGAGTGAGGGGTCTCCAGAAGCAGCCCCAACACTCTAATGTGGGGCCGTGAATCTCCCCATCACGGTGCCCATGAGCATCCCCGGCACGACCTGCCGCTGATACGTCGTTATCTGCTGCCTGCTTCACCCTGTTAGAGGCCACAGCTCCTCCACAACAGGCAGAGCCCAAGCCTTCCCAGGCCTGATAAACACTCCTCTCACAAAAACGGGGCAGCAAAAAAAGGGAGGTGAGGGAAGAAGGGGAGGCCAGTTTACTCCGGCAGAGTTGGTCAAGGCAGAAAGGGAGCCTCTCATTCTTTTATCCACCTTTTCCAAGAGCCCCCACCCACACATGGGTCCTCAGGAGCAGAGCAGGGAAGCTGCAGCACTGGAAAACAGCTCTCACCCATCCCTTGCACCCCTAGGAGCAACCAAAACAAATCCCTCAGCTCCGTTCTTGCCTCTCAGCTCCTCTCTACGTCCCTTCGTGCCTCCTGCCACCACTCACCATCCCATCCTGTGCCCAACCCTGTGTCCCTGCTTCACCACCCCGGTGTCCCAGGGTGGATTTGGGCTGGAAGCTCACCCCCCTCTCCCGCTCTTCTCCTTCCTCTCTTGCCTCACCGCTGCCGTTGCCTCACTGCGACTCCATAATGGGCACGTAGGAGACGCGCTGCCCACAACAAAATTGTCTCGCAGCAGCCCACAGAGTTCACAGCAAAAAAAAAAAAAAAAAAAAGGAAAACAGAGAGAAGGAAAACAACTTTCCAGCACTCACTTGTCAGCCAGAAATGGAAAAACAATAATCAAATGTTTCTGCCTTCCCGCCCAGCTGAAACGAGACGGGGCATCCCTCCCTAATCCGCTCCTGGCAGCACAAAGGGTCTGCTCCGGGAGCTGAGGGGGCTGTAAATCCTGGGGGGGCTCCAGGGCTGTCCTCAGCTCCCCCTCCCCTAATTTCTTCTTCTTTTTTTTTTTCTTTTTTTAAGTCTGTAAAGCTGAAGAAAGCCAAAACTTCACAAAAGAGTGAACCACGGAGAACCATGGAAAGTAACAACCAGCTGGGAATCCCATTACCATTTTATTGGTCCCCAGTATTGCCCCTTTTATCTCTTGGCTCTGCAGCAATCCTGCAGCTGATGCAACTCGGGGAAAGGCTTAGGGTTCAGACAAAACCCAAACCCAAATTTACCACCAACCTCCACTCATGGCCCATCAAAACCGAGAGATTAACAAAAAATATCAAACCCCCCAGGAGTTTGAAAGAAGGAGCAATGACCACGAAGAGAGGGATGATCTCCTACTAGAGCACAAGGGGATTCCAGCCCTCAGCCTGACGCTTAATAAACCAAATATTTAGGGTGTTTCATCCTTGCCCTCTGCTGTGGGAGCACCCGGCTCGCACACAAACCCCACCTCGTGAGCTTTTCCTGGCTCCCAGGCCGTGGATCTGCGACCCTCAGGACCCCCAGGAGAGCCCTGTGGAGCCGGGATCCTGGATGGATCAGCTGTGAGGGGCTGGAAGCCGCCGTCCCGGCCGAGGTTTCACAACCACCCCCCGCCCTCGCTGCGGGCCCCGTTCCCAGCTCCGCTCAGACGCACCCGCCTGCCTCAGTTTCCCCACCCTGGATCTGCCTCATCCGGGCACACCAGGAGTTTTGAAGGCAAGACCCGTCGCCTCCCGAAGCGCAGGAGGCAGGAGCTGGCACAGGCTCGGCTGCCACCAGAATTACAGCCCCAAGGTGCAAGCTTGAAAGTTTTATTGTGGATCACAATGAAAGAAAAAGGAGGGGGGGGGGGGGGGGAAGAAAGAAAAAAAGCCCAACCAGTTCGTGCTTACGAATGGTCTGTTTGAACAGGATTATTTTTTAACTCCATGTTAAACAAAATTTCAAAGGAGAGGAGCTGCATTTGGGCTTAATTTGAGCCCTTTCTTCCCTTTCTCGCAAGGGAATTGTTCCCTGTTTATCTCGGAAAACACCCTCCATTTTGAAAAGCTCCGTCTTCTCTAAATAAAAACTCAGGTTGTTTCCTTGACTTTGCTTTGCTTTTTCTAAGCCAAACGTTGTCAGAAAAGGCAAGTTCTTGCAGCCAGTTTCCATCTCAACAATAGAGCATTTTCCCAGGCTAAATTGCTTCTGTCTGAAAATCTTCTGGCAGTTTGAGCTGCCTGGCATGTGTGGGGATCCTTCTGTAGGGTTTTTTAAATCCTTATTTGCAATATTATTTCATCTGCTTTGCGCTGCCTTGATGTTCGAGCAGCCTTTGGAGAGACACAACCGCTCCTCCCTCCTCCTCCTCTGTCCTCCCTCCAGGCACACGCTTTCCTTTGAGGAGGAGGAGAGGGGAGAAATAAAATAAAAGACAAGCAAAGAGGAAAATGTCAGAAAGCTGCTTTTTGTGTGCGTGTCAAACGTTCAAAGTTATTCCAGAGTCTAGTCTTTAAATGTAATAAAATACAGCAACTCCTGACAAAATCAATTAAAATAAAACCACCCAGGCTGCCTTCCCTATTGCTTTGTAGCTCCACTGGCTTGGAGGGCCCACCTGGGCCTTTTAGGAAGCAATTATGGAAGTGCTGGGGTGGATCCTGCTCCGGCAGTGTGCTCGCTCTGCCGAGCATCCCTCGGCACCACTGAGCATCCCTTCATTCCACGGAGCATCCCTTCCCTCCAGGGGTCGGAGGGAGGAGAGACCCAGCTCCTTCACCCGCCAAGGGAGGTGATCACGGCTCTGACACTGAGAATCAGAGCCAGAGAACAGCATTAATTAGAGCCCAATTAGGTTTCCCAGCTCGCAGGGAAGGTCTCTGCAATACTTGGCCCGCAGTGATTTGAGGTATCCCCGGATTTGGTTTATCACCAGCAGCACAGCTCCATGGAGGGGAGCCCAGATGGGGCACAGGGAGTCCCCTTGGCATCCTTGCTCCATCACCATCCTCTCAGTTAATCCCCCTGCCAAGGGCCACCGTCTCTTGCTGTCTCACCACAGTGGGTTCACAGGATATTTACGGTGATTTCAGGCAGCCAAGAGCCTTGGGGAACATCCTGAGCACACGCAATCCCCCACCAAAAGCACCAGGATGCTCACCCTGCGGACAAGGCAGAACCCAAGAACACCCCAAGCCCCTTCCCCACAGCACCCACAGCTCCTCTGTTTGTTTCTTTTCTCAACTATCCTGCAAAAAAAAAACTTAAAAAAAAAAATCAAAATTCAGCTGGGTGGCAGGGCTCTGGCATATGGCAATCCACCCCTGCTCCCAGAAAACAATGCTCCAACAAAAAGGTTTTTAACCCATTTCTCAATAAATATTTATTTTCGCCTCCAAGATGTGGGTGGGACGAAGCCAGGGTGTATTTTCCAGTGAAATGTTTTGATTGCCCCCTTGATTTTTTTTTTTCTCTCAACAGGAGCAAAATGCCAATAATAATATTTGCAATGAATAACTCAAATTCTGCGGCTTTCTCCCCCGCTCTTTTTTAAATAAATAAAATGCCCTAAATTTGAGAAACACAAATGCTCTCCCCAACACAGCAGGATGACGTGGAGTAAACTCAGGGACGCTTGGAGGATTTATTTCACTGTCACAGCCCAGATTCTGAAAAAGGCAGAAATTCCTTCCCAGCTCGTTTTGCATATGTCAACTGGGAGAGGTCGAGCCCTACACAAGGCTTCAGCAAGAGAGACCAGGGCACAACTAGACTTTATCTTTTGAGGCCCTGCTTTAGCCCAGCAGCTCCAGGGAGCCAACCAGCATCTTCCAAACGTGGGGCAGAGGATCCCTCCTTCCTCACCGGGATGCTCAAACAAACCCCAACCCTCCCTACATCTTACAGAAGTTTTCCTCCCTACGGATTTTTCACACCAGCCGTAAAATTTCCGAGGCTGCAGGGAGCAGAAACGAGGATCGTGGTGAAGTCTCAACCCAGACAGAGGCTCCCATTGCCGCGCCTTGGGCTCTACACAGCATCCAGGCTCATCCCGGACACGTGGGATGCGGGATGGAGGTGCCTGATGGGCACTCACCCTCCCACGCTCTCTTCCACCCGGAGCAGCCCCCACGCTCCGGGCTGTCCCTTGCCAAGCCGGACACGGGGGTGGGGGGGGTTGTTTTTGCTGTTTTCCTCGGAGGCGTTCCCACCCCGGCCCAGGCACGGTCAGTTCTCACCCCACATCCTGAGCAGCTGCAGCCGCCCCTGGCACGGCTGCGGGGCTGGGAGGATGGACCCGCAGAGGTTACAACCCGCTGAACTGACCTCCGGGAGGGAAGCACTGGACACCCATTAACTGTTTCTTCCCCCCACAAAGCTGAGCCTCAAGGGAGGGCTCCCTGAGCCCACCACCCCCTTTTTCCTCCCCAGGAAGTGCCACCTTCTTAAGGGAATGGAAAAGAAGAAAATAAAGCAGTAAGAGGATTGCTACAGTCAGAGCCTCGGGAACAAGCAGCCACCTGAAGAACCAAGTCCCTTGGTTTGCACATCAGCCCCCAAAGCCTGACCTCGGCATAGAGACCCCACCAGGCTGCTGAGGTGGATCCCTGCAGCCTTACAAGCACTTGCATGGGATTTTTCTTGATTTTCCTCCTCCTGGAGACGCAGCACAACACTCCCTTCCCCCAGAAGAACAAAAGCAGGACACCCCCCATCATGCTAAGCCCAGTCAAGGCAGATCTGTAGTTTCAGGCAGCTCCAAGACAGCATCTGGTGGACTCTGAGGTGTTTATGAGCCTCACCAGGGCTGTGGTGGTACCTGCACTCACAGACCCCACAACCAGGCTGCAGGTTGTCCTGGCAGTGGGACAGCAGACAGAGCCACGGGGTGACTGCAGCCAGCCCGGGAGATGCCCAGGGACGTGCTGTTCTTATGGGGAGCCTCTGGCTGGCATCTGCCAGCAGCTCTCCAGAGGAGCAGGAAAATGAGATACTACTATTAAAAGTGCCCAGTGCTGGCCACGCTTCCACCCATGACATCAGCACGGTTATCTGAGTCTAACCACGGGCAGGACTTGGCCAGGAACCTCCACCAGGTTGGCCTTCTCAGGCCACACTGAGATGAGATTTTGATGGGGGTACAGTAACAGGGTCAGATTTTGGCCCAGTTGCTCCTGTTCTCCAGCTCAGGCCTGTACTGGTGTGCAGGGAAACACACTCCACAAGCTTGGCTATTTTTCTCCCCTCAGCTTGCCAATGCCAGCTCCCAGCCATGGGATGGGGTTGGTGAAACACTTCTGCAAAGTCAGGGCCTGGCAGGGTTTGGACCACCCCACCTCCAAAAGGCACCAAGACCCCACCAAGGCCCTTCCAGCTCCGCTTAGGTTTCACTGGGAAGGTCTCTGATCACATTCCTCAAGGCTCCCCTCAATCCCACAAACTGCTCCCAAGCTTTTAGACGCAACCTGCCTGCGCTGCCCAGAGCACAGACAAGATCTCCCCCTCCAAACCCTGCAGAACCCATTGCCCTTACAACCAGAGTGATTTTTCCAAGTAATCAGTGACCAAAGACCAGTGGATAACGTTTAGGAGTCTATTCCAGAGCAGCACAACACGCAGTGGCCGCAAACCCAGACCACACACCCCACACAGCTCCTACAGACAGCTGGATTTTCTCCTGAGCCAGCGATGGAAAGTTATAACCCGCCCAGCCCCGCTCTCCTGGGCTGCCTTGTTTTCCCTCTGGATGCTCCTGGTGAGCTGCACAGTGTGTGGCACAGACCCACCCTCTCCCCACCGTACACATATTTATAAATGAGAAGATAAATCAGTTGTTTTCCATTTGCACCAGCATGAAAACCCTTACCCGAGCCAGCAGTGACACATGCTCCCCACCTTCCCCCTCAAAGCCAACCTGACTAATAACACAGCATATTATTTAGCATCTACACCATAACAGGAGAGCTCAGGACCAGCAGAAAATGCAGGTAGACACAGAGGCCTGATCCTGCCTGATCAACAGAGGTTTGGACCATCTTCCAAAACAGCTTCAAAGGAAATGTGAATCCTCCAAACAGCCACCCCCCTAAGATTAAACCACTTCAGTGTGGCAAGAGAGAGGCACCTTCTGCTGGGGTGGGTGTTAGTGATGAGCCCCAGCACCTGCACTGGATCCAGTTTGATTTGGAATCAGGACCCACTGCGGGACATGCTAAAGATGAGATGCTTTTGGCCCAAGTAGCAACTCTGGGTGAGTCAACCCAGCAGCATCTCCCACCTCCCAGTCAAGTCAATGAGGAGCACTGTGAAACGGTGATTTTGTGGGCACAAAGATGCCAGATGAAGCCCTGCCACCCCACAGGGCCAGGGTCTCCCTGCCAAAGCCCCCAGACCACCGCAGCCCTGGAAACTCTCCTGGGGGGCAGGGGGGGTAGGGGGCGGGCCTGCTGGAGACCCTGTGATGGTGTTTATATTTATTCTGCTTTTAGAGAAGAACAACTGAAATTGCAGTTCTTAAACAAAACCAAAAAACATATTTTAAAAAAAAAGGAAACAAACAAATAAAACACACCACCATAGGCTAGAGAGGCTGAGCACAGATTTAAAGCCCAGAGGATGATCTTGCTCATGGCTCGCTCGGCCGGAGCCACCGTGCTGAGCAGGGACAGGGATGGCAGGATTCGTCCCTCTTCCCCCTCTGCCGGACTTGGCGCCAGGCGACTTCGCTCAAACTTTTCTTCCCCCCACCCTGAGCACTGAGCTCTGCAATATCACTTCTCCTGGAAGCGAGACGCAGGAGGCATTCGCCCTTACAAGCCAGGACTTGACTCAGTCACCCAAACGATGGCAAACTCCAACTGGAAATAGGTTTTAAAATGTAACTAAAAGGAAGGGGGGGGGGGGGGGGCGGGATTAAAAAAAAAAAATGAAAAAGGCAGGAGGGTCCCAATCGCGGCGGGTTTGAGCGCCGGCAGCGAGGGGCGAAGGGAGCGCAGGGGCCGGTGCGGGGTCCCCGCGGGCAGTGCCTCCCCCTGCCCGGCTGCGCGCCCCGCATGCCGCGGGAAGAGGAGAAAACGAAGAGGAGAGAAAAAAAAAAAAAAAGAGAGAAGGAGAAAAGTAAAAAAAAAAAAAAAATAAAGAGCAAAATAACCGGAGAGGGAAGGCGAGAGAGGGGGAAGCAAAGGCTGCGCGCTGCCCGAGCCCTGCGCAGAGCCGGCCGCGGGCGGGGAGGGGGCTCTCCCGGGCCAGCCGGCTGCCGCTGCCCCGTTGGAAAGCGCCGCTGGGGCCGCGGCCGCTGCCCGAGAGGGGCTCAGCAGGGCTCGGTCCGGCCCAGCTCCCCGCCCGGGGCCCGCCGTCCCCCCCAGGCCGGGCTGGACCGCGAGAAAAAAAAAACAACAAACCACCAAAACCAAACAAAAATACCAACTCGAACGCGGGGCCGGAGGGAGCCGCGGCCCGCCCGCCCCGCACTCGCTCCCCGGGGAAGGGGCGAGCGCATCCCCCGCCCGCCGCCCCCCGGTGCGCGCCGCTGGAAGGGGCAGCGGAGAGCGGGGTGGGGGGAGGCAGGTCAGGAGCCGATTTTATCGTATTTTAACACCATCCCCCCCCCCGCAACACACACACACACCCCGCGGTAGGAAGGGAGAATCTCTCGGAACAGAACTCACCCAGCGGCAGGAAGTGTTTGGTGTCCATGGCTGGTGCTTAACTCATGCCAAGGGGCTCGGCGAGCGCGGCGGCGAAAACACACAGGCAGGGCGGGCGGAGGGGAGGGAAATCAGAGCGGGGGGGAGAGGGGGAGGAGGGGAAAAAAAACACCCACGGCGGGGGGAGGAGGAGGAGGAGGAGAAGGAGGCGGCGGCGGGGAGGCTGCAGCCCCGCAGCGGCCCCGCAACCGGCGGAGGCCGCGGAGTTGTGGCAAACTCCAACAATGTAACTCCGCCGCTCGGGCTCCGCCGGGCGCGATCGGCTCCGCGCCGGGGCCCGCGCAGGGGGGAGCGGGAGCGCCGCGCCCGCCCCGCAGCGCCCGCCCGAGCCCAGCCGAGCCGAGCAGCGCCGCCCCGCGCCCGGCCCCGCCGGCCCGCGGAGAGCGGAGACTGCCTGGTTGGTTTGTGGGGTGGGCTGGTTGGCTTTCTCTTTTTTTTTTCTCTCTCTCTTTTTTTTCTCTCTTTTTTTTTTTTTTTTTTTTGCCTTAAAGT
>JAWWES010000038.1:3306333-3359771 GCA_035583135.1 Lophotriccus pileatus
CTAATTCGATGTCTTTTTATTATTCTCCCCCTCTGCCTGCCCCTGCATGGAGACTTCAAGGAGATTTTTCCGGGGTGATTGGCTTCCCTGGCAGGTTGGATTAAGCTGCGATTTGCTCTCAATTGCAACGAGCACCAACGTTTTAATGAGATTCTGTTTTTGGGGAGGGGGGGGGGACGTGAATTAAGGGAAGGGAAAACAAATACCATCTTGTAAATGAAATAATGATGCGTAAGGCCTGAAATATAATGAGAAGCATATCAGTGGCAATCAGGGTTGTTAATGGAGCCTGTGCATTGATATGTGCTCCGAGGCAGTCACAGCAATCCTGGCGTCACGGCCACGGTGGAGGCTGGGACAACATCCCCATCCAGCGCGGATTGCTGCTGCCCTAAAATTATACGTTGTGTTTCCAAGAGGATGGATTCCAGAAAGTCCCAGGGCCCGGGCTGTAAGTAGGTCAGGCTAGATGTTCATCGCCACGGTCTCATATGGCCTCGCAGTCTCTGTGCCCTGCGGCGAGGATGCAGAGCAAGCAGTAAATAGCACACGGCCGGGGGAGAAAGGCTCCATCCCCTGCCAGGCGTGGCAGAGGGGACCTGGAAATGGCTGTGGAGACACCCCAGGGCTGCTTCCCATGGTGTCCCAGATACTGGTGTACCCTTCAGCCTAGAAAGGGACATTTTGGGGGTGGCTCTGGTCCATCTCTTCTTCCTTCCCGCTGAGCCTGTCGAAGTACACTCGTGTATTCCCACAAACAAGCAAAGGAGCTGCCTTTGCAAAATCTTCCCTGCGTTATCCCAGGAAAATCACCGTCACTGCCACAAGGCGTAAGTAATTCACCCCTTGACAGTGGTGGAGAGCTCTGCTCGCCTGAGCTCAGGGACAGTTCTGCAGCACCAGCCACTCTTCATGTCAGCTGAAGGGAGAGGCTGAGGGCACTGCTAATTTTTTATCTCTTCTGTGGTGGTAAAAAAAGCATAGAATTTGTCATGAAAAGGTGGGAAACCCCAAAATCACACTGAAACTGGGATAGTCCCCAAGGTAGGAGGTCTTGACCTTGGCTCTCTCTCACTGCCCCAAGCCATGACCCCTGTGCTGTGCAATCTCCTCTCTCCACCTCCTCTAGAATCCATGAGGGCCTCTCTGCTAAACTTCAATTTCAGCTCTTTGGAATTTCCCTGCAAAAAAAAAGAAACTCCTCCAGAAAATTCCCTCTTGGCTCTGTTGCACACCAAGGGGTGCAGACACGGGGGGTTGTGGTTGCAGAGCCCACTCAATGGCCAGTGAGCAGGTCCAGCTTGCTCCATGTCTCCTCTCATCCTGCCTGTACAGCCCCATCCTTTAACAGCTGAAAAGGTGCCACAGCTTGCTTTGGAAGAGGGATGCCTGGCCCCTCCACAGCTCTCGTGCCTCCCTCTCCCAGCGCTGTGATTTCCAGGATGTGTCCCGGGATTCAGATTGCCAGCTGCTGACACTGCACGTCTCAACAGAGAGACGCCTCGCACGGATTTCCAGTGTAAATCGTGGGACAATCCAACATAAACATTTCGAAAGAGATGGCAGAGGGGGGGATGAGGAGAAACTTTGGAGGAGGGGGAAGATCCTGCTGCCATTTACACGATGGGAAATCGGACGTCACTTCCCAGCCTGAAGTGACCTTGGCTGATTCCCCCACATTCACTCGGCTTTTGTGGCAGCACCACTGGGAGCTGGATCTGACCCCTGAGGTCTTGCTTAGCAAGCAAGGTTGGAATTCCAAGAGTCTTTTCCTGAAATATTTTGAAATGTATTGGTTTCCTCTTCCAGCCCCCAGTGCTGACCCCAGTTCCCAGGGGACCCACAGGGGTCTGCTCCACAAACACGATAAATCCCAGCTCAGGCTCAGCCTCAGAGTGTTTGGCACAGTCTGGGAATGAAATGTCATGGCCATGGATGAGGCAGGCAGGTAACATGTTCCCTTGGCTCTTTGGGAACATCTGGGTTTGATGCTGCTGCAAGCAGTTTTCCATCCTGATGTCGAGCACGTAACAGAAACACCGTTTGTGGTCCACCGTGCTCCAGGAACTATCATCCTAAAGAAATTCCAAAAATGCATCCCAAAGGTGATGCTGTGCACAGAGGGTCCTGCTGCCTGGTGGAGCAGGAATCCTCCACTTACAGGACCCAGTTCAGCATCAGCCATGGGAGATCTGCTCAAAGGCAGGAGCGATTGGCCTGTCCTCACTCCTGCCACTGAAGTTTGTCAGCAGTGACAGGGAAGGTGGTAAGCAATGACCAGGATGGTTTTACTTCCCATGACTGCTTTTCCTCATGGATCAATGGCTCCAGGGTTTTTTTTTTTGCCAGATGAACCCTGGTTAAGTATATCTTGGCTTTAAGTGGCTCACTCGAGGTTGAGGACTGGCTCATGCTCAGCATCTCAGCAGGCAGTGAGTTTGAAGCTGGGTCAGAGGTGGTTCTGGGCTTTGTATCACTCCTGAGTGGGCTGGGCCTAAAAACTTACTTTTGGCATTCAGAGGATGTGATCATTCCCTAATACAGCCTAAATAACCTTTTGTACATGGAAAGCAAGCAGGGTGCCAGTCCCAAGGGTGCCCAGTCCTGGGGGTAGCAGTCCCATGGGTTCCAGTCCCAGGGTGCCACATGCCCTGCTCCAAGCAGGGATTCATCCTCCAGCGCTGGCAGATGTGCTGCCTTCAATGGGAGACAAGCACAGTCCTGCTGCTCCAGGCTACTGGACACATTGCACTCCCAAATAATCACTGGTTCTGTACACCCACTTCTCCAGCATTTTGTTAGTGCTCAGTTTTCTCCATCAGGTGCTGCAGCATCAGCAGGGAGATGGTGGAAGCCAGCAAAGCCTGAGGAGAAAAATGAGGAGAAAGGTGGGGAAACCCTACCTGCATGCAGAGCCAGCCCCTCATGGGCCAGGGGCTGCTCTAGTTGCTGGCCCTGCCCTGCCAGACCCCCCTGGAGAAACTGGCAGAGCTCAGAGCCCCTCATTGCACCAGTGGGCACCTGCCCCATTATCACCAGGGCTCCACAGCAGGAACATTTAAACCTCTTTAATTTTCAGTCCTGTCCAGTTTTTAATAACCTGATGAGTGTGCAGCTGGAGTTTGACGAGGCCAAACCAGGGTAATTGGAGATGCCGGGTTTGCTGTGGAACCAAAATGCAAGATCAAACATTATTACAAATAATAATAGTGTTTGTGAGCTGCACCACGTAGGAGTTCAGTGTTGGGGTTGTTGCTTTGCTAAAAGAGCTCTCTCCTGCTAAATCTTTCCTGATATTAAAACTGGCTTGATAGGGTCCTGATCCCTGGTTGAAACATCAATATTGCTAATAAATAGAAATAACAAGTGAGGTAAAGGGCCAGACCGGCCTGACCTGCTTTATGAATTAATGTAGTGAAAACTGGCCCTTTTCCTACAGCCTTTATGTACTGGAGGCACACATACGAACGTCGTGCGCGTTTATTGGACATTGGAGCATTGGAATAAAGCTGGGGCCATGCTGTAACCTAATTACTGACTTGCTACGGTGTGCCAGGGAAAAAGTGGGAAAGACCCATGGCATAGTCCCCTTTGGCTTTCAGAAATGCTATTTTTCTCACCGGGCGGATGAAACCACCTCTCCCAGCCAGGATTTTCCTCAGTGTGGATCCCCTCCGGCCCCAGAGCCAAGCGCGGCTGTGAGGGATTTCAGCGGGATCCCGGGCTTGTGGTTTGTGGGGATTTTAGCTGAGCTGGAGTTTGCAGTCCCCTGCGGGGTGCTGGGGTCTTATGGCAAGGACATGTTTGGTTTGGAGCTGGGGCATGGCTGCCAACGGGAGATGGGCAATCTGACCCCTCCACCCCGAGCGTGAGCATATTCCCCGTGCCTGTGCTGGTGGCTATATATATCCATATATCCATATATCTCCCAGTCTATATATACACACACAGGCATATGTGGCGAGAGAGGTGGTGTGCGCTGCTCCCTCCTTCTGCAGCTCTGCCCCGTGATTTCTGCATCCTGGGCGATTATTATGGGGAGGTGTGAAGCAGACGTGACTGTGCTTCGCTGTGCGATATGATCCCACCGTCACAGTAACGTTATATCCAGGCACGGCGGGATGGATCCGGCTTCCCGGGGAATGCCGGCCCGCCAGACTCGCTGCCAGCGATGCCACGCCGGCTTTACACCCCGTAACAGCAATCTGGGCCCGGCCCTTTCCTCCCAGACAGAGACACCGCGTTGCGTCCATAATTTATAAGCTATTCAAAATTTATCGCCGAGAACAAACTCTGACTACGGAAGGGTTTTAAATCCTTGTTAAGTATTAAAGTGGGAAACGGCCGTGCCAACGCGGTGCTGGCAGGCAGCAGGGATGGGGACCCTCCTCCCTGCCCGCCCAGGGGGTGAGCCTGCCCCTGTGCCCCCCAGTGTAGGGCTCCAGCTCTCCTTCTATCCCCTTATTTCTCGTCGCTGCGGTTCCTCCAGCGCAGGAGCCCCCGGGTCAGGGGTAGGTCGGGGGCTGGCCGTGCCCCCCCTCTGCTGCCCCCAGCCCCCTCCCTGGGGGGGCCCTTGGCTTTGCCGCGGGGGGCCCAGGCCACGCCGGCGAGGGGCTGACAGAGCCATACAACCACTTGTCACCCCAGCGGTGACGAATCGGCCCCGGCTGACAAGAACGGATGGAGCCGCTTCCCGGGCTGGTGTGGGGGGCGAGAGCGGGGCCGGATTGGGGCTCTGGAAGTGGGGGGGATGTAGGAGAGGTGCCTGAGGTGGACAGTGAGGTGGGACTCAGGTGGCTGAGCCAGGGCAGCCCCACGCTGGGGATGGCGTTTGGGGTCTGGGCTGGAGCAAATTTAATAAGTCCTACGGCGGCCTCCTCCCAGAGCTTGGCTTAATGGGATGCCAGAGACGACAGGGTTGCCTCGATCTGCTCATTCCCTGGGCCTGGGGAACCATCCATCTTGTTCTAACCCTATTTTAAAAAAATATAAAAGGAAAGAAAAGGAGGGGGTGGGGGAGAAAGAAAAATGATAAATCTGTTCAGGGCTTTTGTTTGCCTGCGATTCCTGTAAAGGACAAAAAAATGAAATAAAAGCCAGGCCCATTTTTTCCCCGCTTGGTGTTGCCATGGGATAGAAAGCCCCCCATTCTCAAGAGTGCAGTGCCTTTGGGGAGGGGAAAAAACCCTCATTAACGTTATGAGTTGCATCTGTTCCCTGGGTCTGGGTCACTTCCAGCCCGCCAGCTTTCCCTTGCCTGCCTGCCCCACCCCCGCACATTCCCATTGCTAATTTATTTGGATATCCGTGCCCTCAGAAATCAAAGGGGAGATCCTCACTCCCAGACCAGGCTCTGAGACAATGACCACCACACTGAGAGTATCCTGGCTCTGAGAGCACCCTGGCTTGGGGAACATCCCAGCTCAGGGAGTGTCTGGGAGTGGGATGCCTTCTCATCCCTCTGGAAAACAGAAATAAATAATCCTGGGTTGCCACTACCAGAGACAGGAAAGGGAATTCCCACTTGGACTGTGCAGTGGGCAGGACGGATTTGGAGCAGCATCGTGGGATATTGATCCTCCACTCTTCCTTCTGCTGGAACCTCTGACCTGCCAGGCCTGAGCCCTTAAGGAACTGAATGAACAAACCTCCTTTTCCTGCTTCTTTTTGGCTCTCTGGCTCTTTCCCTGCTCAGGGAATGCATGTGATCAGGACCCAGCGCTATTTACCACATCTAGGAGGGTGAGGAGGCGTAAAAAAATGATCTTTGATGTAACACACTGTCATAAAAACATGTCTGTACAGTAGAGCAGAGGCTCTCCAGGACTCAGCAGGATGAGGGAATTGGCTTGATATTTCCAATGGCATGTGATAAAGAAGGTAGATGCCATTGCCCACGTTGGAGCTGGAAGGTAAAGCACAGGAGTTGGTGCAGGGCTGGGAGCCATAAACCAAAGAGCTTCACAGTGAGAGACAAAACAGCCAGAACCAGTGCTGGGAGAGGAGGATTTTCTTACCCGGCCGTGGCTCCTCCACCCGGATCCCGTTTCCAGGCTATTTATAACTCAAGTGCTGGGAGAAGGCTGGTGGCTGTGAGCACTGAGCCCCCAGCACTCCGTGCACGGCTTCCTGCTCCACGCTGCTAAATGTGCTCAGTTCTCCAGAGATCCAGCTCCAAGAGCAGAGGGGACCAGCAGCCCTGACCACCCCGGTCTGCTCTGCAGCAGGGATGAGTCCAGAGGGAGTTTGGGTGGGTGCAGGAAGCAGCACGGGGCTGCAGAGAGGGAGGAAGGAGGAAAAGTGGTGATTTCAGGTGGATTGCTGCTAATGGGCATCACGATACAGTTGTTCTGGTGCAGTGGGGACATGTCCTGAATGGGATGAGCTGCAAGGCTGTGCCAGCTGCGCCAAAACATGCCATGAGGAGCCATGCCATGCCATGCCAAGCCTTGCTGAGCCAACTGGACCATGCCTTGCCAACCCATGCCATGCCACGCTGACTGAGGACACGCTCACGAGCTCCAGGCCAGCGGCACAGCTGAGGGGAGCCTCACAGCTGGCAGAGGCATCCCCATGATGCTGATTAAAGCCTGGCATCATCAGAAGGAAGCATGGCAGTTGTGCCTCCAAGCCCAAGGAGAAGCTCAAAAGCCTCTCTGCACACTCTGGGGATCCTTGGGTGACGCCACGTGCAGGTATCGGTTTGCTGGATTATGCATAAAAGGCTTCGCAGTCCTTATTATAAACACCAGAAATAAGTTTGTGGTTCTTCTTTGAGCTTAAGAACAAAAGGCTGTTTCATTATCATTAAACTTGCATTTGAGTTGCTCTGTGACTGGGTGTCTGGCTTTTTATTGCAAGCCAGGGCTTTCAAAAGCTCCTTAAATGTTAATGTCACCTTTAAAACAACAGTGGTGAGGCCTTTGATCAGCAGAACCGGTCACTTCGTGCAGCTGAAGTAAGAACCAGCAACTGACTGATCTTGGGATTTTAATATTTCCCCCTTCCCCCTGCCGACACCTGGCACCAGGAGAGCAGCCAGGCTTTGATCAGACCTGATTTTTTAGCCACCTCAAAGACCTACTGCTTAAAGGAGATGTTCAGCATTGGGTTTCCATGGGTCAACGTGATGGAGGAGGGCAGGGCACAGCCAGGTTGGTCCTGCAAGTCCTGCAACCCTCCCCCCTGCCTGGCTTTGGGGACAGGAGAGAGACCCTTCTCTCCCTCTGCTGCCATGGACCAGTGGGGTTCTCAGGAGATGTGTTTTGGGGCCACAGCAGCACCTTCTTGCCTTTGCCGTGGGTGCATCCTTGCAATATGGAGGCTGGGGGAGAATAGGATCGTCTCCAAGTCCTTCTCTTCTCATGGCACCAGCATTGCTGTTCACCAAAAACTCCCAGCAAGACCACAGACCCATAACTCACTGTCCCTCCTCCATCTACTGGCCCTGTCCCCATCATGCCCATGCTCAGTCACTGTCCATCCCGTGCCCATGCAGCCGGTCACCGGAGTGGGGACAGGGTGACACTCCTCCTCCACGAGCAGGCAGGAGCCAAATGCCGGAGGAAAGCACATTTCAGGTCCAATTAATGCCATCCACGGCAGAGGCAGCTCTGCTGGTGCAGGGCTGGGTACAAGGATATGTTTGCAGAGATAAGTGTGAGTGTAACCTGATGACACAAGTTGCCTGCTTCCAAATGTCAGGCAAAGTTCACCCAACCCATGTGAAACGAGTTAAAATTTAACAGAAATCTGCAAAGTGTTGCGTTGTAATTGAATCCATGATGTGGACGGGAAGCATGTTCAGACACATCCCAAATTTGCGTGAACCATAATATTCCTCCTTGAAAAAAGAAAAAAGGTCAGTTTAAAGGAGGCGGCTGCTGCTAAATATGCGCGCGCCCCCTCCTTCCCCTGCTGCAAGGAGAAAGCTCTGTCTGAAAACTTCTGAGTCATTCTGCATCGGTTTTGATGTGTCAAAATTGGTTTAAAAATTCACAGCTGAAGCAGCAGCGTGGAGAGCTCAGCTCAGGCACAGGCAGATGAATGCAAAGTGCTGCAGAGCTGAACCGCATCGGCTCCGCATCCAGGACAAGAGTCGCTTAAGCTGAACCCGGGCATCGAGGAGGGAAAAGGCTTTTTGGCTTCTTGACACTGTGATGTGGCTTTGTGTTGTTTTTCTCTTTGCTGGCTGCTAATTCTCCCTTTGTCCTGGCGTGGCAGGGTGCAAACCCCTTCAAGCTTTAGAAATGGAAAGTTGTTTTGTTGGTTTTGTGCTCAGTTTCTATAGCTCCAGCAGCGAGTCCGGCCCTGAAGGCCTCTCTATGTGGTCTTTGGGCAGTGCTGGCAGGGGTGGCCAGATGTGAGCAGTACAGCCCATCGCAGCCCCATGTGGGCTGAGACAACCTTTATAAGCCTGAGGCTGCAAACAGCCATCCCAGTGCCCTTTTTACCTCCTTTTCCACTTTCTCCTGGCCAAATGCTGCCCAGGTCCTGCATCCCAAACCTGGGCTGCCAAACCAGCCGTGTCACAGTAAGGAGGAGGAAGTAGGAGAAATGAGCTCTGTGCTCTGGCTCACTTGGAGGTTTTTGTCTCTATCTTTTCCATTTAGGGAATTTATTACATTAAGTGATTGATGGAATAGATTCAAAAAAGAAGAGGATGCCCATCACAGCTCGGACTAACTGAAGACAGCCCCCTGCCTGGGCTGGCTCCACGCACAGAATCCCAACGAATGGATCTGGGGCTTGGCTCTGGTTTATCCCCTGCTCCTTGCCAGCAGATTAAACCTCAGTGGTTCCTTGTGATCCTGATGGTCGGTGCTCCTGGCTGCCCCCCCGGGGCAGCTGCAAAGCCGGGCTCTCCTGGACACAGCAGGCGTGGAGGAGAACTGTGAAGGATGACTGAGACCCTTGTGTGCTTTTACTCTGCAAGGGCTTTTCATAAGGGAGCTAAAAACAAATTTAGCACTTAATGCTCTGAAGAGTAAACACTTAAATGCCCTATCATCTGCCCAAGTGCTTTGTTTATTATTCAGAGAAGCCAAACTGAAGCAGTTTTCCATGGAGATGTAGTACCTCCTTCAGATTAGCCAACTTAATTAGATCCTGGTTGCAGTGCTCGCTGCTCTGGGAGATGTGCTGATGAGGGAAAGTCAAACAGTTGCTTCCAGAAGCCAAGACTTGGCTCTAAGTGCCACCAGGCACAGGGCAGTATTTTGGGAAGAGAGTGGTGAAGCTGGACATCTCAAGGCTGATCAGCACAAGGACAAACCCAACACTGGTACTGGAAAGGGAGAGGAGCCACCATTTGCTTCCAGTCAACATCACTCTGTCCCAGCTTCCACCCTCAAATCCCATCAGGGACAAACCTGACCTCTAGCAAGGACCAAGCTATTTGTCCCTGGTCTTAAAATAAAGTTGGGGTGGAGGATACCAGTTTAGGTACGAAGTGCTGGCAGGTGCCACTCCTGGATGGTGGCTGCCACAAGCGCCGCTCCCCGGAGCATAAAAACTCCAGTCTCCCATTTGTAAGCTATTAAAGCTGTTACATCCCATAATGGACATCCTCAGGTGAAGAAGACAAACAACGGAAAATGCTGAAACACAACCACAAGGCGAGACACAATAACAGACACGGCACAAGAAGGATATGACACGGGGAGACAAACAGGAGCAAAATTTATGTCACTGGAGATTACAAGGGCATCATATATCAGTGATAGAGACGGGCTCTGAGCACCAGAGCGAGGGCTGGCCTAACCTTTCAGGGAAAAACCTCAGAGCAACAATCACAGCCAAGAAAAAAAGCAGAGCTGTGGCCCTCTGGCAGCCGCCTGTGCTTGGGGAGAGCCGGGGAGTTCTGCAGCAAGGAGAGGGAGATGCCAAAAATCATGAGGTGGCCACATGCCTAAACCAACAACAAAAGGTATTGCTCACTCATTAATGATATGAGGCTGGAAAATGTTCATGTGAAGAGGCAGCAGACACCTGTGCCAGGACATGAAGGGTTTGCACCTCCTGGTGCAATCGCCATGGTTTTGGGCATCAATGGCTATTCCCGCTGTTTGAGCTGCTTGGCCTGATCTGATCCCCTCCTGAGCCCCTGCCCATCACAAAACGCCACCCCACCACTCCACAAAGCAGCTCTTACAGACCAGGCTGGCTCTGGCCAAAGGTTTAGGGAAGGGGAAACCAAAAGCTGAGCAGAGCACAAAAACCAACATCTCACAGCACGGGGTGGAATCCTGTCCTCCCTGATGCCAGTGATCAGGACCAACCCATCAGAAGACCCCAGAAGGGGTCCATCATAGGGAAGCCCCATTCTGAATGGCTTTTACAGCATCATGTGTCCCAGCTGAACCAGCCTGCAGGGGAAGGTTTTACTGACAGCTTATGGGATTTGGCCATTCCTATATCAACTTTCCTGTGTTTATCCAAAAACCTGTAAATAGCCATGAAAACTCAGGAACAGTAGAAGGGTGTTGCCCTTCGGTCGGATTTTGTGTAATGTGAGTACTTTGGACTTTGTTTAACACTAAGATGAATTATGGGCTTCTTGTTTTCCAGCACAGAGCCTCATTTTCTTGCTTCAAACGACTATTTGCAAACACGCAATATCTGCCCTGTCAGAGCACACTCCCCACTCAGCACCTCTTGCCGGTGTCAAAAAGCATTAAGGGAGGCTGGATATGTCTGGTGGTATTTCATAGAGTGTCTCAAGTTGAAAGGGACCCATAAGGATCATCAAGTCCAACTGCTTGCTCCTTGCAGGACTGAACCATATGACTCAGAGCATCATCTAGATGCTTTTTGAACTCTGACAGGCTTGGTGCCGTGACCACTTCCCTGGGGAGCCTGTTTCAGTGACAGATCATGTGCTGGGAGAGGGAGCAATTTTTGCCTGTGGTCACAAAATCAACCTATGACCACGCTGTGACCTGGAGTTGGGAATATCTGTGTCATTTCCAACCGGTTTTGGTGTCAGAAATGCTGCTGCCAGCCTGCCCCAGGTGCCAGGGTGTGAAGCAGAGAGGAAGGGCTGCTTCCTGCTGCGCTGTGCCCGCCAGGCAGGATGAATCCAAGATGGAAAAGGATTTAAGAATCAACCTGAGGGTGATGCTACAGAAGGAGAGGGTCCTGCAGGACCTGGCTGCTCAGCTGTAAGTCTCTCACAACTCCCAGCTCTCATTATTTCACTCCAAGTCAGTGCAGCAGCAGTCACACTTCAGAGTGAAAACTGCCCTACTTTCAAATAACTAAATGCAATACGTGCCTGAGATCCCTGGTGCCGTGTACACACGTTTCCAGTCGGATGGGGCTCTCAGGTTTGGATGGTTCCCCTCCGTCCGCGGGTTACACGAGCCGAAATCGCTGCTGATCTGTGTAGCCCCAGAGCAGTAAATTGCCCTGCTTGCCTCAGCTGGCAGCAACGTGGGGGCAAGATTACTTCATTGCTGGATGAACTCATCACAGGAGCATTCCAGCCGTTTGTTAAGCGCTCCCCTTCATGGAGTGTATCTGTCACGGGCTCCGCGGGGATCAGACACCCTCAACCTCCGCGCCACAAATAAAAAATGCCTTTTCTTCCCGAGCCACACAAAGCAGCGGCTCTGCCTGGAGGCCAGCGGCAGCGGCAAAGCCCCCTTTGCCTTCCTTCCCCCTCGCACACGGAGATATTGCATTCATTCATCTCGGGGGCCGCAGTGTGCTCGCGGGCTGACAATACATTATGGTGATGTAGGTCTTCATTTCGCGCTGTCAGGGACTATAACAACTGTATCTATTACCCAGGAGGCCAAACGGGGCAGCTCTCCCCCAGCTCGCCTACCTGCACCCACTAGTCCCCCCACCCCATCCCCATCCCCGGCCCACAAGGCACTGGGAAGGAGGGCAGCCAGAGCCCTGGGTGCTGGGCTGGAGGGTCGGGGGAGCCGGGAGATCGATGGCCCCGAGCGCTGCGAACACAATGAGGTAATTCCACCCAGCAGAGCCTCATCAATCCCCCGGCTCCGGCGCGGCGTCCCCACGGCTCGGCCGAGGCCACGGTTTGCCTGGGCCATAGCCCAGGTGTGTGGCTGTCATGGAGATAAAAGAGGCTTAATTAAGACCCAATAAGCTAAGTGATTTGTTATCTCGGCGCAATATATTACTCCAGCCTATCGATCCCAAGAAAGCACATGTGTCCGAGGGCCGCCTGCAAGGCTCGATCCCTCCCTGGGCAAATATCCGCCTTGGGATTCCCACCGGAACGCCAGCCCCGAGTGCCTGCTGCTGGCTGCTGGCAGAGGCCAGGAACCAGACCCTAAGATCTCCCCACTGCCGGGTATATCCACAGAAATATCAGGATTCGCTTCTCCCGAGGGAAGAACCTGCTGAAACCTGGGAAAAGCCAGTTTCCATAAACCAGCATGAGCTCAGCTGGGGAATGGGAAGCCCCGAGGATGTGGCATTTTGCTGTCCTGAGCAGGGCTGATGGCCACCCAGCAGGCAGCCAGGTCCTGCACACACGTGCCCAGGACCTTGGTGCTCCAGCCCAGCCAGGACCACAAGTCCCCGGAGCTGCCAAAATGCTCCCTTCCGAGCTAAAATCAAGCCATTTATTTTTCAACACTTGAAGGAGGGGTGAAGGGGAGAGGGAGGGGAACCCGACTCCTTTAACATTCGAAATGTTAAACTGTTCAAGAAGTTCTTTGATCTTTTGAGGTTTTGCTGCAAAGGGAACACCCTCTCCCCATTGGTTTACTGAGTCACGCTTATTACTTCAATGCAGAAATATCCTTTATGTCAAGTGTATAAATATCCAGCTCTAAGCTTCAGAAGCCTTTTCCTTTTTTTCTTTTTTTTTCCTGTCTGCCTTTTTTTTTCTGGAGGAGCGTGTTTCACGCTCTCCCTGAGCTGCCTGCAGTCTCCCTTGCAGTCACAGTGGCTTCCCAGCAGGAAAACTGGGTGATGTGCATGGGTGCCTCCACCCAGGGCCACCCCACTCTGCATCCTCCCCAGATTTCTTGCAGCCCTTCACCATGGGAAATCAGACAAAAAGCAGGAGGAAGGATGGTAGAAGAGCCATCCTAGAACTGCAGCTGGGTTCCACTTTAGGATGCCCCTATTGCAAGGACGTCGTATGTGCGACCTGCCCCAAGAGCGTGGACTGAGGAGCGGCCGTACACCGGCCGAGCTTCGGTTCTCCTGCCTTTTCCCCCTCCTCACTGGCACCTTTGGGCCGTGGCTGGGGTTCAAAGTGGCCGCAGGTGCGGAGGAAAGCCCCGGGGCAGAGTGGCGGCTGGCACGCGATGCCGCTGGCACCCACGCGCCCGCCGCCCAGACCTCCCCGGGAGGGTCTGGAGCCAGGCTGCGGCTGCTCCTTCCCGGCTGCCCCACGACTTGGCCTGGAGCTACGTCTGCAAATGTGCTTGTTTGAACAGTATTGATGGCAGGCAAGTCGGAGCTTGAGGAGAGGGAGCCCCGGGAGCCCAGGCGCTTGCTTTCATGGGGGAAGAGTCGGTGATCCCCCTGTGCCCCAGCTCGACTGCAGGAGACAGAGTCCAGCACTCCTCGCCTTGTTTCGGCTTCCAAGCGGGATGTCAGACCCCAGCAGGCAGTGGGACAGGCCATACCAGTGCCTTGGGTGTGCCAGGTAGTGCAGAGCACGTGTAAAACCACGGCACACCTTAACAGCCCTGGATTTCCTTCATCTTCAAGGAAAGCCCCCAGTGTGCAGCAAACTGTGAGCCTCACTCAGACCTGAACACACTCAGGCAAGAGAAGTGGAGGCACTCCTGACAGCCTCACAGAACTGGGACAGCTTTCCCATTCTGGGCAGTCTTGGCTGAGAGAGGTCAGAGTTTCTTTAGGGACCCACATCCATCTTCCCAATTCTTGCTGTGAGCTGAGGCTGAACGCTCGGAACTATCTCAGATCATCACCTCTGAGGATCACTGAGCAGCTCCCTGAGCAGCTCTGACCCCTGCCTCCCCAGATCAGGGACTACATCAGGAATGACAGCCTGGCGAGACAGAGCAACACCCTCATCTAACAGCGGGATAAGGGCTCGGGCTGTGTCAGAGCTCACTCAGGGGTATGTGCCCACTCTGTCCCCCCTTCCCCTGCAGCAGGGATGCATGAACATCACTCATGCTACATGAGCCCATGGTTTCTTTGCTGTCAGTGGTACTTCCAGTGATGCTGCCCTGGTATCCACTGTGCTGGGTGGACCCTGACCCATCCCTGGCCTTCCTGTGAGCCCCATCCCAAGGGCTGAGCGTGGAGAGCTGCTCCGTCCCCCCGGCCCAGGCATCGAGTTCAGCTGTGCCCAGTCAGTGCTGCCAGGGCCGAGGGGGCTCCTGGCCAACACCTCTGCCTGTGCTCCCTCTTACTCACATCCCAGCATGGAAGAGGGTCTGTGCTTTCCTTTTTCTTCCCTTTTTCCCCCTTGTCTGAGGTCACACCCCCCCATTACATAACCAGCAGCTGGCTCTCAGCAGAGCAAGGAAACTTGACATTCACATAACCTGCTGCGCTCCCTCTGACAGGGATTATTAAGTCATTAGAGTCTGTTAGCAAATTTTCCCAAATACCTTTTGCTTCTTCCCAGGGGCACCTTGATGGTTAATGATCCCAAACTACTGGCTGGGCTTAAATTCACCCACTCCGGTCCAACAGCCTGCTCCAGCGATCCTGAGGGTGTGAGAGCACAGCGCAGGGAGGGGTCAGGAGGGACCCTTAAGAAAATTCCCTCATAAGGATGCTCCTGATGAATATCAGGGTGAGAGGGTCAGCAGATGCAGGCCAGGGAGGGGGAGAGGTGCCCACCCCAGGGAGGGGGTGACGCCCCATCCTCCCTCCATAACACACGCCCGCCTTTCTCCTCGGCTGAGCTGGCAGCCCAGGGCAATATTTCTAACAGGCAAGTGTATTGCCTAACTGGAGACAGAATAAAAAATAATCATAAAAAAACCAGTCAGGCAGGCCAGTTAAGTAGAGAGGAGATAGGTTTCACCCACCTGCAGCTGACTTGCCCTCTCGTTCTCAGGCTGAGCAGCATGTACATCAACACCCGAGGACGTGAGGCTGCCGACAGGGGACAGCAGCCTGGCCGTGCCCTTCCCTGGCCCCAAGGCCCCTGTGCATGAGCAGCACTGATTCAAAATCCCCCCTCAGCTTTTTATCAGAATCCCCCTCACAGGTTTATGCTTGTTGACCAGCAAAGTCTGGAGGAAGGGCAACAGCTACAACCCAAGGTGTGGGTAAAGGGGAAACCCCACACAGACTTCTCATATTTTAGCCCCATGACTTCTAAAAATAATCCTGCACTTTTAAAAGTATTTGGGATCCATTTGATAGCTAGAAAAGGCTTCATAATTTTTATGAATATTAGTAAAACTGGCAATAACAGTGAACTGACGGCTACCAAAATGTGCCCCCAGGTAGCTCTGAGCAGAAACACACTTTCCACTCGGATGAGCAGTACAAGGCTCTGATTCCCATGACCTCACAGCCCTTTAATAGACCAGAGGAGGCCATGATTTCCATCCCAAGCCATCTTTTGTTATTATTTGGGAAAGAGTCACCTGGATACATGCAATGTGAGGTGCAGCATTGGGATGGGGCTGCAGAAAGGCAGCAGCAGCACCAATCTCAGCCACGGAAAACTCCCTGATTTCCCAGGCAAGTGCAAGCACCTTGGTGATGTCAGCAAACACTGGACTTGCCTTTCCTTAAAAATATCTCCATTGCTGTGATGCCCTGCAGGTCTGGAGCCCAGGCAGGGAATGTGGTTGTGCGGGTGGATGGGAACACCTTAGCTCTGGGAGCTGCACTGACTCCCCCGGGATGGGCTGCAAGATAGGGAAAGTGAGCCTGAAACAGACTCTGATCTTCCCACCCCAGCCTGCAGCTACCATGGCACAGAGCTGGGTTTGCAGGTGAGACCCAAACTCCCCAGGCATCCATCCCACAGCTCCCAAGACAGGGGATGGAGACTTGTGATGGATGACCTGGAAAGGAACCAGAGATCCCTCAGTATCACTGACCCCTTCCTTTGCCCTTCCCCACTGGGCAGAGACCAGGGAACCAGCAAGTCAAAAATGCACCCTCTTTCCAAAGTTGCTCACGGAAGGAGATTTGTCACATGAGTCTGTTTACTCCAGAAATAAATCTCCCTTTAAGGCAGGTAAATCTCAGGCAGAATCTGTAAGATACCCTAATGTGGCATTAAGCTGAAGTTAAGGTTATATTCCTCCAGGGATGCCAGATGGGATTTGCTTTCCTTGAAGACAGGACACGTATTTCAACTTTAATGGGTTGATAGAGCCCCTTTTATCTTGTAAATATGAATGAGGAATGGGGAGCTGTTAAATAAATGGAGGGGTTTTACCTGAATCTTTTTCCCTGTCATTGGCTTGGACTGTGTTAAAGGCCTTTGTTTTCTCAGCGGAAAACTCGCTCAATCATTCAGAAAGGGAACTAAATGCCTTTTGAGAACATAACCTTTATTTTCCAGATAAATGGCTCACTCAGAGCAATTTGCATGTGGGAAGCTGGTATATGGCAACAGTAAAAAAAAAAAATTATATTTAAAACCCAATAGCAATGTAGGTCATGATACAAACATCTACTGCTGAGATGACTTCTCTGGGGTTGGAAAGTTAGGGAGCTCAAGGCAATGTAAAAGGATGGCGAGGTTTTGTGCAGCAGCTCTGTTCAGGGCTGAGTGGGTAGAGGGATGAGTGAACTAATCCATAGTGGTCCAGATAAAAGGGGGTTGGGTGCTGGAAAGATGCAGTCAACCAGATGATTAACTGTGCAAATGGTTCCCACCACCCAACGCCTGATCTGCAGCCTTCTACCCAAGGCTGGCTTTGCAAACCCATCCCAGCCCCTCTCTCTTTTCCATCTCCCAATCTCTTTCCAGTGTTGATACCACCAGAAGCCCCCCAGTTCCTGGTGACCCATCCCAGTGACTCTCAGCCCCCTCTGCCCAAGGACAGGACCCTGCACAAGCACAATTCCCACCAGCAAAGCCAACCAAGGGAGCTGCTGCTGCCACATCGATGGGGAGGGACAAACCACCACTCAAACCATTGAACCCCAATGACTCATCTTCCTCCAGCAGCGGGTTTGCCTAAACCTCTCCAAATCGGTGCACCCCAAAACTTCTCACCCCCCTGCTTAAGTGCTGACTGCTGAGAACCGACCCACTCATCCAAGTCGCCTAACACAGATCCCAAACAGCCCCCAGCCTTCCAGGGATCTGCACACCTCGGGCTGGGAACCACAACCATCCCCCCTAGAGGGAGGAAGGACCCTGCGAGGCATCGACCTCCCCCTCCGGGCTCTGCCCGTGATCGCGCGGAGGAGGCAGAGCCGCAGCCCTGGGAAAGGCGCTGGAAGCCGCCGGGAGCAGCTGCAGCAGAGCCCGGTGCCAGCTCCAGCTGCTTGTTAATTACGGTAACATGTTGTCTCATGTAGGCACCTCCGCGAAGACGCTGTATTAGCTTGATAAGTATTTAACACTTGGCACGGGGGGAAATTTCCACTTAACATCCAGCAGGGCTGAGCAGCAGGGGGGGAAAGGTGGCACAGGCAGGGCATCCGCAGGGAGCACCGTCGGGGCAGGAGGCGGCACGATCCCAGGGATCCAGCCTTGCGCTGCCGGGAGCAAAGCTGGGCAGCAGATGAGGGGTTTCATGGTCTCTGCCATCGCAGTGGGAGCTTCCAGCACAGGGCAAATCCCAGGCTGTGCTCTGGGTTTAACCTGCCCCAATAATGGTGGGGATTGTGGTTGCTCGTGCCTTTCTTTCTTTGTCAGGTTTTTGGTGTGTGCTCGGCGTGACCAACCCGCTGTGCAGCACATTGTGCCGGGGGGCAGGTACCGTGCAGGCACGTCTGCAGGGCCAGCGTGCTGCCTGCGAGACATCTTCATCCCCACAGCTGCCTCTCTGCGTGGGGGCTGTGAGAGAAGGGGACAGACTCACCTTCTGCAACAGCAGGATATCCCCAGGGCTGAGGGAAACAGAGCTGGGCCCCATCCTGACCCAGCACCTCTGCAGAAAAATGGGCATTGCTGCAAAACTCACCTTCTGCAAGCACAGTTCCCTCCAGCGTGGCCTCTTCTGTGTGGGGATGAGGGTGACCAGACCCTCCCCAGCTTTGGGGACTCACCCCAGCCACACATGCAACATGGAATTTGGGATAGGGGAGCTGGCTCCACTCCATCAGGCACTCCCTGAGCCTTGCCCAGGGACATGCAGCAGCCCAGCCTCCTTGTTTCCACTACCAAGTTACATTAGCATTTTCCATATGTTTCAGTGCAGATAAATCCTTTGTCTGAATCAAAATCAGTAATTATGAGTCAGTGTTAGCACAGAGTGGGTGAGTCAGGCACAGAAGCGCTTTTGCCTCGTACCCTCAAGGTCTGAGATACATCACTCGCCCGAGCCTCCTGCGTGTGGTCTTCGCTCAGGGTTTTCACAGACTTCATTGGCAATCCACCAGCAAGCTCAGCAGCAACCCCCAGCCAGCACTGCCATCTCCTCTTCAATTCCTCAGGGTGGGAAAGCACCCTCAGCACCTGGGAAGCACACTGGTGGCCCCTGCTCACCCCACGCTGGGGATTCCGAGAAAGGGTTTCTCCCTTGCCAGCAGCGCTTGGCTCGCTCTCGGCAGGCTGGCTGAGCACAAAGCTGTCCCCTGGAGTGACTGTGCAGCCACTCCTTGCCAAGCCCGTTACCTTCCCAGTGGCTTACTGGGAAGTGGGTTGGCTGCAGGAGAAAGACAGCTGGACCTGGAAGCCCCCAGCACAAGGACCTGCTTCAGGCTCTGCTGTTGGCATCTCCCTGGGCAGGGCTGGAGCTGGATGGGCTCCCTGGGCCACCATGACCCCCTGCACCTCAAGGCTATAGGAGTGCTCTGCATAGTCCAAGGCTGAGCCTGGCTTACCCAGGGCCCAGGTGGACATCAAACCTGTGCATCCAGGCAGCCTGACCCTCCCTTCAGGCAGTCCAACCCAGAGCTCACCCACAGAGGAGCCCTGGGCTTGTGTTCACTTGCCTTCAGCACTGGTGGGACGTGGGTTATTAGAGGGGGTGTTTTATTGATGGGTGGGGCTGGTTGGAGGTTTGTCTACCCGTTCCCTTTGATCCCCCATCCCATCTCCTTACACCCCCACAGAGTTTAGCTCCATCCTTCCCTCCAACATGACATTTCATCCTCCTGCACACCAGGTTTGGGCTACAGAAAAATGTTTAAACACTTAGAGGTGACGTGGGCTGTAGTTTACCCAGGTGCAAGAAGGAGCTACAACTCAGCAGCCACGCTGTTGAGCCCATCGCAGTACGGGCCCCACTGCTGAGTCAAGTGTTAAAAATATAGGGGCAGACCAGAACATGGACAGCAGAGCTGCATGTGCATCTCCTGCCTAAATCCTGCATCTCTGCAAGGGCGAAATTGCTACCACCACCCTGGTGAGACTCTGACCACAGCTCATCTGCTCCACATTTGTGGAAAATATCAGAGTAGAACTTCTTGGGGGGCTTTGACCGAAGGAGGCTGGGATTGGCCCGTGGCTCCCAAAGTTATTAGCAGGGAGAACACAGACCAAGACATCCACACATCCAGCATGATCATCTAAACTTCACTGAATTTGGAGGTGCCACAAAAGAGCGACAACCTCCTGACAAGAGCCACGAGCCAGGACTGCACACACACAGGGAGGCGAACATCCCCACGCTCACCGCTTGAGCCACAGCAGAGATAAAAATCCCACTGGCCTGACCCAGGAAGGAGCTGTCAGCCTGTGGCTCTGCACAGAGGAGATTAGCCCATCCAGCCTGTGTTTGCTTTCTTTGCCTCAAAGCACGCAAAAGCCCAACAAAACAGACTTTGTTTACTGCTCGTCCCGTAAACCGCTTAGGCAGCGGGAGATGAGCCGAGAGCTTAGACGCGCGGCGCAGCCACGGCCAGATGTGCTCTCGAGTGGCCGAGTTCGGCACCTCTGAAACCCCAGGGTTATTAATGAAGGTGCCTGCTGAACCACAACGGGCTGGTGTAACTACCCTGCCCCGCAGCATCCCTGCTCCTGGAGGATGCCACCGCCACGGCCCCGCTGGGAGCGGACGCGGCACCTGGTGCAGGTGAGGGAATAGGTGAAGGTCACTGCTCACTGTGAGGGGCCCACGGCTCTGCTGGATGGCTGGGGAGAGATAACAAACCATCAGAGGTCACCACCAAGGAGGGATGAGAAAAGCTCCAGAGGTAAAGAATAATTACGTGTGAAGGGCGGTGTCTTCCTGCCAACGACAAGCTCTTCATCAGAGCCCTCCGGCACTGAGGGAACAGCCAGGACCAGAGCTGCATCTCTGTGAGGCAAGCACTGGCCAGGGACTCCTTCCCCACAGCCCAGATAGTCCCTTCCCAGTTCAAACCAGTGCAGAGAGCAGAAGGAAGGTGTGTTTTCCTCTCAGAGCACCCCCATGGCAACTCCACAGGTTGATCCCAATGCCCACCCCACCGGGCAGCTGTGGATGAGCTCCAGGATGCTCAGGAAGTGATTCTGGGGTGTGTTCAGGTGTGAGCAGCTTAAACTGCACTTAGAGCCCACAGCAGAGGGAATGGAAAAGCCACCATCGCTGAGGAGAAAAGAGGAGCCTACACCAGGCCAACAGGTTGATGGTGACCAGGGAGACAAACCACAGTATCCAGGAGAGGGGGTTAAGAAGCAGGAGGACCAGGTGACCCTCCCCAGGGAAGCACAGACATGTCCTCCCCCCACCCTTTCCCCAAAGCACAGCCCTGATGGATGGAAGTCAGCACCTCGCCCAGGAAACACTCACTGGGAGCTTTTCACACCTGGTTTTGTCTCCTGAAGTTTCACACCAGTGAGTATCTGTGACCTCAGGAGGGGAGGGTATCAGCTATATTTCCCAAATATCAGCAAATTGTGTGAGAGAAAGAGATATGCTAAGGGGGCAGACTGCTCAAACCATTACCATCCTTCTTAGTACCACTTAGCTGAACCGTTAAAAAGATCCAGGGCTCCCAAAGACAATTAAGCTCAAGGGAAGCCATAAATCTCAATAAACATCAAGCCAAGTTTTCTTCACTGCTTGAAACAACAGATATAATTTCATTGGTTACTGAGCTCATGCTCCCAAAGGGATTTCAGATAAAAAGCCACTTATTCAAAACACCAAACCCAGGCTTCTCCTGTCTCTCGGGCTACCGAGGGGTCAGGTTTCCCAGCATGGGAACATGTGCCCCGCAGTCGGCAGAGGTGGAGCTTGACTGGAGCAAACCTTTGCAGATTTATGATGCCTGAGGCGCAGCACTGCGACCTGCTGCCGAGGTCAGGCCGCCAGCACCTGCCTGTGGAGCTGGCCTGGGGACCTGTGGATGCTGGAGACATCCCCTCCACCCTCTGCTGAGATGGGCAGGATGAGAGGCTCGCCAGGACAGGGACCTGGTGGAGGTGGAGCTCTGCACCGGGTCTGTTTGCACATTCCCAGGGACCAAGGTCACGGGTGGCCAAGGCTGCGGGGAGCATGTTCTGTATCTCAGAGCTGGCTGTCACCCTTGCCACCTTATCTCTGTTGTACTTGAGGAGCCCAAATAGGCAACACAGACCACATCAGCTCTCCTTGCTGTCCCAGGAGCAGCCTGGCAGCTTGCCCTTGTGCCATTTATCCAGCCCACGACCAGCTTCCCTTCTCCATGTGCTTTCCCCTGCAGAGATCAGAGTGCAGAGCCATGCCAAGGCAGCACATTCCAGCTTCAAGTCCTCATGCCAGCCTTGCAGGGCTTTTTCCTGGCAGGTTTTGCTCTCCCAGGGCTGGGGCCCTGGTTTTGACAGCTCTCTGCAAGGTCGTTCCATTCGCCAAGTGCTACTTCCTCGTGCTTTGATTTAAGTTCTTGCTTGCCTCTTGTATTGATTTCTCTCAGATGTATTTTATGGGGAATAAGCACTCAAACCAGGAGGCCAAGACCTCCTGCATTGTGCATGGCATAGTAATGGATGAGCTCCTCCTCACACTCACTCCCTCCTCTCCCTCCCCTTCTCCCCACTTCTCTCACCTCTTATTTAACCCACTTGCAAATGCACTGGGGTGAAGGATGGCAAATGCACAAACATGTGAGATTTCTCTTCTCCCGATGTTTCCCTGACTGAGCCAAGCAGGGCAGGGCTTGAGGATGTGAATAGAAAGATTTTTCCCAGCTTTTATCAGGAGTTTCAGCTGCAGGAGCATCTCCCAGGTTGCAGAGATGATGGTGAGCACCCTCTGGCTCTGGGTGCCCTGAGTCCCAGAGCCCTGCTTGGAGGAAGGCAGCAACCCAGAGCCACACACAGGGCTCTCCTCCCTGCTAAGCCTACAAATCCCTGAAGGTTCACCCATCAGCTGTCTCTGGGGTGTCCTTCACCACCAGGCAGTGGTTGAGAGCCTCAGAAAGCATTACAAAGCATTCAGCATTATCAGCATTTAGAGCCTGAAAGCTGAAAATGGCAGAGCCACCTCAAACCTCAACTTTTTTCCCCCCGAGTGAAACCATCTTTACAATCAGAAATGCTCTGGTGGGGATGGTAGGGAGTGTGTCCTCACACCTCTTTTGCTGTCTGTGCAGTCCTTCTGGGGCCAAATATGTCCAAACATCCCAAGGAAAGCTCTTCTGGCAGCTGAAAATCTTCTGAGCTCAGCAGAGGTGGAGACACATGGGGTCCTGGGGGACGGCCTGAGCTATCCAGGTTTCCAGCCCAGTGGTTTATCAGCATCCGAGATGTGCACTCCGTGTTTGCTGCATCCAACACTGCTGGAAGGTGACCTTGGCAGTGCTGGTGTCCTGGTTATACCCTGGGTTTAGGAGAGACCTAAAAAAGCCTCCATCAGAAACAGCAGAACATTTCAAGGAATGAAACCTCAGCTGACTCAAGGGATAGTTTTCCTGTGCAGCAAACATTATCTGGGATCCCTGTTGCTAGCATCAGGTTTCCCAAAATCCTGAATCCAGACTGCTGAAATGATGACACTGTTGTAAAAATGAGGAATCCAAAAACCCTCTGCAATATATTCCCATCCCTGACGACAAAAGACTAAGGAGTCGGGATTTGGAAGGCAGCCCTCACTCTGTACACGGGAGGAATAAAAACATTGTTATTATTGTTTTCCTCGGTGAACTGCAAAGCCTGTTTTTAAGTGAAACCTGAGCTTCCCGTCTCATCACGTGCTTCCAGGAGCTAGAGCTTTCGGAAGACCAAATACTTTGAAACTCTGGATAAGACCATTAGAGTTGCTTAATTTCCTTTATGTCCATCTGTTTCAGTTCAGCTCGGTTGCTTCTGTCCCAGACAAGACATTTGGCTCTTCTAAATAAATCTTATAGCCCATTTGGATTAAAGACTTTCTGATGCAGCCTCTGAATATAATCCCTCTGATTTGCATCTCAAAGAAATCGAGTTAAAACCAAGTAAGAACCATAACGCAGAGTGCTTGGAATTGCTGGAGTACGTGAACCACTCACGAGGTCCCATATGGATAATGGTGCTTTTGTTTTTAATTTATCACCAACTCCTGCGTTCCTACGGCTGTGGCCGCACCAGGCACACTCCGGGGCTTTCAGAGCAGACGGGGTGAAAACATAATTGACTGGTTTCGCTGCCGTGCGGGGCTTGAAGTCCTACACCCGAGAAACCGAGAGCGCTGCAGAGGAAAAAGGTGTGAGACACACTTAGAAAGTGCGGGGCAACAGGCGCCGGTGACAGCGCAGGATGGATGACAAACCACAGCCGAGCTCCGTCAGGTTTGGTGTTATTCTGCTGGCTGGCCCCTTAATAGGGGTTTTTCACATCCAGGGAGAGATCTGAGAGCTTTGCTCGGCCACCCCGTGCCCGCGGCCGGAGCGCATCGGTCACCTCGCCGGGGGCTGCGCGGTGCTTCCCCGAAGCTGCTCGGCCTGTCGCTGGAAACGTTATCTCATTTATTTTTTTTTATTATTTATTTTTTTTTCCTTGTTGCAGGAGAGCCTGGGTCACGGGACGCCGGGGTGCTATTCCTGGCACTGACGCAGCCGCCTCCCTGCCCAGGCAAATGCTTTTCCCCTGTGCGCGTCCCAGGGTACCTGTCTGTGACACACGCCTTGCGAAACGGCTGAAAGGCGCTCTGAGATCGCCCAGATAACAGGCTCCGTTCGAGGGTTACTGCTGTCGTAATTCTGGCGGCAGGCCAAGCTCTCCCTCAGTGCTGTCCCACTGATTCCTCTCAGGAGCGTTTTCAGATCAGAGGTGTTTGTGCTGGGAGCAGCTGCTTCCCTTTTTTTCCGACCTTCAGAGCAGTAAAATCCTAGAGGGGGGGAAAAAGAGAAAACTTACATAATCCTTAAAAAAATTAAGCCAAGCCTTGCTCCACCAGCAGTGCTGCCTGTAGCAGAGCTGTGCTACCTGCCGTGGGATTCAAGGTCCCACCATAGCCCCCTTTGGTGACACAGTTATAAGAGGGAACGGGCACAAACACGTTGTCAAACCTCCAAACATCCTCCCAGAGGCCCCAAGATTATTCCTTTCTCTGTACAGTGGGAAACTGAGTCACAGAGCAGGTGGGTGGTTTGGATATCAGCCCTACAGGGTTACTTCAGAGGATCAGATCCACAGCGGGGCACGGGCAGGAATCCCGAGTGCCTGGGCAAAGTGGACACCCACGCTCCTAATAATGATAATAATTAATTACAAGGACAGAGCAGAACTGCCCCAGCCTGAACCCTTACCCAGGAAAACCTCATTTTCTCAGGATGAGAAGAGCCTCAGTTGTTCATCACTGAAGAGCTGGACCCAGCACAGACCATCAGTCCCGTCCCCTCTGCCACTGCCTCAGCCCCAGATGAAGCAGCTCCAGGGACATCACAGAGCCATTAAAAGCCAAATTCATTTCCACAGCTGAAACCAACTGCCTGTAATACAGTATCTTCTGCTTCTGTGGTTCAGCGTGGCACCTGAGAGCTGGGAGGTTAATGACACGGGGCTGTCAGCAGCCTTAATTATATTCCCATTTTTCCAGCCCCTGATTAGCTTTAGAGCTCATCTGGTGTCAGAAATTTGGTGCCTAAGCTTTGACAAAAGTGTTTCATTATTACTTAATAAACGGGCGAAAAGGGAGGGCACGTCTTTAAGCTCTGGCTTGTAAAAGCTTTCTCTTTTTTTTTAAGCTATTTTTTATTTAACCTCCCAAAAGCTCCCTTACCTCAGCCATTTGGGCTGACCCCATTCTCAGTGCCCAACCAGGAGCCCCCCACATTGCTGGGAGCCCCCACACATAAGTTCTTGCCAGGCTCACCCTCCTGGCACCCCCAAACCTGTCTCAAATTCCCCCATAAATGTGTTCTGTTCAGCTGGGAGCCTGCTGATGGCCAGCTAATGGCCAATTAATAAAAATCATTTATTGCTATTGTATCACCCCTAAAGTGGGCCAGGTGTTTGCAGGGGAAAAAAAAGAGTACAGATTTAAAAATAATAATAATAAAAGCACAAGCTCCGAATCAAAAGCTCCAAACGGCTTAAAACCTAAAGCAGAGCTTAGGTTCTTCTTGAGATTCAATTTCCTCCAGCTCTCAGCAAAGTTAATTAGCTTGAATATTAATAGAAGTGGTGAGAAGGAGCCTGGTATCTTTTAGCTCCTTCTCTGAAAGCACAGCAAGCCCCACACTCCATCACCAACCCCGCTGTGACTGATGGACCCCCAGCAGCTCCCTGTCCTTGCTCACACCCCCAAAGGCAGGTTGATACCCAATTCCCAGTGACTTCCCCAAAAACCTTCACACCTTTGCCTTCTTTTTCCCTTTTGCAGGAAATCCCTGGAGTGAAATTTTGGGCAGGTAATCACAAAATATTCTATTTGTGCTTGGGACTGAAATCACTGGTACTGCCTGCATGGCTGCAGGAGACTTTTTAAAGCCAGTGGGTGGCTTTCAGCCTCATGAGCTGGATGTTCCCTTCCACCTGGCCTAGTAGTCAATCCCCCAATCCCTCCTGTGTTTATGGACACACCAGTAACAGCATTTTCCCTGTTTCTGTGAAGTCAGGACAGGCCTGCCCAGAGGAGCAGTCACGTGGGGTCGGGTTTATGGCGCAGGTTTGTTGCCGGTCGCTCTCTGGGCTTGGCCACGTTCATGGCAGTTGTTTGAGATGAAGGACGTTCTCAATGGCTTTATCCTTGACCTTCTGATCAGTGGGAAACCACGGAAGTTTCCAGCAACTCCAACCACTTAATGTTTAACTTCTGTGGTAGCTTCTGGAGACTGATACGATTTTGGCTTTGCAAAGACAACTTGGCTCGAAGGAGCCGACTGCAAATCATTAGCAGGACTGTCCTCACCCTGGTTCTTTGCTTTTTAATTGCCAGCATGAAACATTCATAGCAAAAAGCGGCAACCACATGAAATTTGCCTCGTTTGAGGTTCCATTCCAGCAGAGCAGCAAGTGATAGAAACCAGGTTGATATTAACAGAGCCACTTCCAGTGACTCCAGTGGTGATGACACTGGAGTTTGGCTCAGAGTCTGGAGATGGGCAAGGAACAACAATTGCTTTTAATGAATGGCCTCAGCTCAGCAGAAAGCATCTGAGCAGGCAGGTGGGATATTTTTGACACAGTCCCACTCCCATATGTAATATTCTGTGTGTGTCTGCTGTGTTTGGGCTCTGTCCTCACAGCCTGAGTGACTAAAACAGTCTCCACCAAAAGGGGACCATGGGGAAGGTTGGTAACTTCCATGTGTCCAGCTTGTAAATTAGTCCTGTGTCCAGAAATTCCTGAAACTACTGAAAATAATCCATCCCCTTCGCTTTCCACCCTAAAAAAATATCATTTGTTTAGGGGGGTGGGGAAGGGGAAAGCAACTGGAACAAAAGTGATCTTCCATCAGTGAGGAAAGCGGACACGGTACCTCGTGATGTCCGAGGTGGCCAAGCCTGTGGTGAGTCCCTCTGAATGGGGAAGGACTTTGGTCCCAGCGAGGCACCAGTAAGAGCAGCCCTGCCGTGCAGAAAGCAGCCTGTCCCATCCCATTTCAGGGCTGGGTAACGAAGGGCAAACACCAAGGTTGGCGGCGCCGCTCGTTGCGTCGAACCCACCCAGGCTAATAACGCTATTAATTACAGCACACGGCCCCTTCTTCCCACTGTAAATCTCTATTAGCAATAAACTGGAAGGGTCATAAAAGGGAGTTTACAATGAACCCACAAGGCAATATGTGTCTGAATCCTTGGCTTTGTTGCAGCTGGCAATAAAGCCGTCTTTTATTATAGCACATACCCTGCCCTCGAGATAACGTACAGGGCCCAGGACTCCTCGAAGGAATGATGCAAAGCTGTTTGTTGCACTTTGATTTGCTGCAGGGACATGTGGAGGTGGGAAAGCAGAGGGATCCAGCTAACAGGCTCCAGCTCCCTCGACCCCAGGCTGACACTGAATCACGACTGCTGTGCAGCACCACGGAGTAACAGCCTCTGTAATTTTACATCGTAAATGTTACTCTGCCCTGCAGGGGGGAAAACTCGAGTAAACAGTAAGAGAGGGGAAAAAAAAAAGAAAAAGTTGGAGGTAAATTAAGAAACAGGAGGAAATCTCTCGTATGAGAAGGCAGCTCTGGAGCTGCAAAGCGTTGGGGTGGTGTGGTGGGCCGGGGTTAATATTTAAGCTTCTGTTTTTGTTTATAATGGTCAGGAGCAGATAGAAATAAATAGTCTAGGAATAGGCACAGATCCATCCAGAGGCACGAGGGCCAGGCCTGGAAGAGATTTGTCGGCTTCAAAGTCCCAGGCAGGCTGGTGCAAAAAGTGGAAAATAAAAAAGAAGAAAAAAATAGAAGTAATCAAAGATTGATATTTGAATCTTGAGTGATGTGAGAGAACCAGCCAGCCCAGCACACTGGTCCCAGTAAAGCTGTCCCACTCTCTTCTTGCCCTCCCAGCACACAGCAAAACCGGATTCGGATGATCCTTGTGAGTCCTTTCCAACTCAGGATATTCTGTGAAAGTTTACTGAAGGACAAACCTCACCACTGACAGTGTCACTGGGCAGCCCAGAGCTGCACCTCCTGCCCCAACCTGGGGTGCACTCAAGCCCTAAGAAGTGGAACTGGAGTCCCTGGGCGTGCAAGGGGCAACAACACTCATTAATTCAAGCTCAGTCTAAGGCTGCTGTAGACACTGGTATGAAATCACCAGTTTTATTTAGCTCAGTGGTTAGGTAGGATTGTTCTGAAGTGCAATTCAGCCCTGTTCTCTTATATGTCTCGCAGTCTTAAAAGTAACAAGCCTGTCACCTCTGGAGCCATTTCTCCGCCGCTCGTAGCCTCGCTGGAGCCGCAGTGTTTAGCTGGAGGGCTTCATCTCCTTCAGACAGCCAGCTGTCCATTATCCATCCCCTCCATAAATAAAATAAACAGCTGGTGGCTTTTGTTATGTCGTTAAAAAGTCGCTCTCCCTCTGTGTTTGCAGTAAAGCTGGTGGCACTGTGTCAGGGGAAGGCAAACAGATTTTTCCAGGGAGTTTCATACCTGGCTCTGACACTGCGGTTTGGAATTGAGGGAAAGCTGAAATTCAGCTGTGTCCCTTCACACTGCTGCCTTTGTGCTGGAGCTGCTAGGAGGTGGATTTCCACTCTTGCTGTAAACACTCACAGTTTTGGGGCTGTTGTTGGACAGGTTGTTGCCCAGGGAAGTTGTGGACTCCCCATCCCTGGAAGTGTTCCAGGACAGGTTGGATGGGGCTTGGAGCAACCTGGGATAGGGGAAGGTGTCCCTGCCCATGGCAGGGGGTTGGAATGAGATGGGCTTTAAGGTGCCTTCCAACCCAAACCAGGCTGATCATGGCTGTGGAGCTGGTTCTCCCTTCACTGCCTGTGTTTTCTCCGTGGGAAAGGATGCATGTTCCTGTCTTCCTTGAGGGGATAAATCACCAGCATAGGGCAGTGAAAATGGGGAGAGGGGAGAGCACAAGGCAAAGGGATGCTTTACCCTTCTTTATAAGGAGGCAAAGACTAGCAAAACTTCCATTGCTCATTCACTGGGAAAGTGTTTGTATCCACAGTGACAGATCCCGAGCTGCAACCAAATCTGGCACCTTCAGGGAACCTGCTCATCCCAGGACACCTTTTCCTGCGATCTTCCCTCCCCAGGTTAGAGCTTTTCCCAGCTGGGCTTGCAGGCCAGACACACTTTCAAAGTCAAGGAGAGAAAAATAACATGCTGGAAGCGCTGGAGCCCTGGGCCTGGGATTTTTAGAGATGAATATTCCGCAGAGAAATTACTCATTGTTTTTTGTGGCTCTTTTACAGAGACAGAGAAAGAAAAGAAACTGATGTAATAGGAGATATCAGCCAAGTCATCTGACTAAAGCACCTCACTCCCCATCCATGACATCCAGCCTGCTCCCAATTCCTGCTGCCAGCCCCAGCCCGGGCTCTGCTGTCCCCCCACGGGGCAGGGATGGGGCTGGACCCCCAGCACGGGGGGCTGCGAGAGGCCCACGAGATCAGCTCTGCTCCCACCCCGACACCCCCACGGGGAAACCAGGGCTCTGAGGAAGATGAGGAGCCCCACCAGCCTGCAGCCAGGCTTGGAAGGGACCTCAGATCTCTCCTGGGCCCTTTGCCACTGCTGGGCCGCTCTTTCCCTCTGCAGCTCCTGCTACCGAGAGCGCCCGGTAGCCAGCGAGGCCATAACAAACATGACTCATCCACATCCAGCCCTCACCAGCTCCAGCTTCCCTCCACCTCGCATGACGCACATGTTTACCACCAGTGGGAGGGGTTTTATATATATATATATGTATTTTTACTGCAGCAAGTGTCCCTGTTCCTGGGGACGGAGGAATTGTTACCCGCGGCTTTCGCGGTATAATGAAGAGCATGTGTTGTACCCTGCATAAATTTAGCTTCTGATCAGATGAGCAAGGAAATTTTTCCCCTTCTCTGTCCCTAACTGTGTGGATGAGTGCTTACATTTCTCCATAATGGGAGTGGGAAGGGAAGGCTTGGTGAAAAGTGGGAACAAGGCACACATGTACAGGCACATGGACACCCGTGCATATTGAGCTAGAAAAACACTGAAGCTTTCTAAATCTACCCAGCAATCCTGTGCTAATCTGCTCAGTTGCAGTCACAAATATAACTCAGGGACAATAAATAAACTAGCAGGAGTGAAATAAGTTCAACTTGTCGACCTTTGCACGGATCAATCCCCGCGTTATTTCATTTCTCTCCATCCCCCCCATGTCCTGTTCCCTTCTCCTGCCTCCCAACTGTGTGGTATCTCTGGGCAGGACCCGCAGCAGGGCACACATGGCCGGCTGATCAGGTAACTGGAAGCACAGGCGGAAGACCCAGATCTGTAAAAACAAAAAATAAATCACTAACCACTTCCTTTCTGAAACCTGGGTTTGTGTGTGACAGGCTTCGCTGTCTGCTTTGTATCCCAGATCTCACCAGGTCCCATCTCCAGGAGGGCAGACAGCGCACGTGTTCAAAAGCCCCGTGTTCAAAAGCTCCTGCCTGTAATTCCCACCCTGCCAGCTGGGAGTGAAACAGAGATTGAGATCTGGACGAAACCTCGTCCAGTGTGAGCTGGAAGGGAGGTCATCACGTCTTCCTGCCCCTCACTGTGACTCATCTGCTGCTCTGAAACACACTCATCAGGAAAGTATGAAATGGCTGGGAGCATCTCAGAAAGCTGCCACCCAGCAGATGCCACACTGGAAGGGGACAGTCCCATGAAGCTGCACTGCTCAGTGTATCCTCCTGTTTTATTACATGTCCTGGTGGGAATAAGTGTTTCCTCCCAGCTGGACTCACAGTTCCCTCAAGAATGATGCATCTCCACCCTTGCTGCTGCTGCCATCTCAAGGCACAGTGTTTTAGGTCTTTTTCAAGTGGTCAATGTGTAGAGCCACCACCTTCCTTTCTTGCAGTCCAGAGAGACTTGTTTTCTCTGAGCTGCGAAAAAGAAGCTGTTTTCCAGACTCCCGCCCTCAGAAGATGAGTCGGAGGAAATTAGCAATGATGCACAACTGAAAAAAAATCGAATTGTTCGAGCAAGTTCAAAGCTGAGCCAGTCTGGAGACATCTGCACACCACATGCCAGGAGCACTGGAACACTCATAAATCCTTCCAGGCTGGCACCGATGGAAGGAAGCTCGAGTGCTGCTCAGTCCAACTGGGGAAGCTCCCAGTGCTCCTGTTCTGAGGTGGCTGAAGGGATTCACTGAAAAGGAGAGAATGTTGAGGCACAAGTGAGGGAAGAAAAACAACTTTGGGGAAAATATTGATTAGGACAAATACAATGAAAACCTTTATAAAACAGGAAGGCAACCATGAATTAAAATGGCAGAGAAAAAAAAATGGAGGCAAGAGTCCAATTTTATTTCTGGAGAAAAGGCTGTTTTTTCAATAAAACTAAAAGAACCTTCCCAGGTGAAAAATGTCCATCCCCTTTCACGGAGATCAATAACACGACGCGATCGGTCGGCTCAGGCCACTGATCTATGGCTGTTTGCAAAAGGCTTTCACTCTGCCTCTCTTCACAATTGAGCTAATAGTGAAAAACTCCACAGTGTTAAAGAGAAAAGTGAGTAAGCAACCCACAATCAAAGGTCCAGGAGGTTCTCACCTTAATGACCTCAAGACTCTGCACAGTGGAGGAGGAGATGCCAACCCAAGAGGTAAACTCCTGTCGTACCCGAGCAAAATGGGAGGTTTGCCATCAACTCCAACAGAGGCAGGAATTATTCACTGTGTTTTGCTGAACTTCTGTGTCATCCTCAACTCCATCCCAGTGGGTTTCGTGGTTGGAAAATGCCATGCCTGGAGCAAGGTAGTTGTAGGGGAACTTTAAGGTCTACTTTTAATAAGCACAAGTGTCCTTTTGGGAAAATACAGACACATGTCAGTGAGATAGATGGAGTCCCCCACCTTCAGGATGTTCTCCAGCCTAGCCCAACAGGAATGCTGTTAATGGGTTGACCTGATGGGAAATCCCATATGGACAGGGTGCCACACTCTATCCCCAGTGCTCAGTAAACAGGGCTGAAGCCACATCTCCCCATCCAGATCCTTTGACAGCACAGCTCCACACCAGACCCTGCCTTCTCCAGGGAAAAATTGAGGTCAAGGATAGTTTGCACACCATGACCAGCCCCGTACCTGCCCTACAGCTGTTTTGATGGTCCTTATATGTGAAAAGGGCTCCTGGCCTTCAAGTACAGAAACTCAAATAAATCAAAAGCTGCTCTCAGTCTGAAATATCCATCACTTTGTGGAGACGGGAGACAGAAGGGAGAAGCAGGGTTAGGGCTGGCTCACAGCAGAGGAGCAGAGATGTGAGAACAGAGCCTGGTGCCTCCAGGCTGCTGCCTCTTCTCTAAGAGAGAACTTTCACACAGACCTGAAACCAGATTGTCAGAGCAGGTAGTTTGCAGAAGTGCCTCAGTGTGGGGGGGCTCCCATGGGGATGCTCGAGACCAGACTTTCCTAAAGTGCTCACCTGGTATGTTTTGCTGCTTTTTGGAAACTCTGACACACAGAGCAGATAGCTCTAGACACTGCTGTCTCATATATGTATGGCTGACTCAGATAAATATATATATATATATGGCTTGACATACTTCCCTTCCTTCCTCCTCCCCCCCCCCAAGTTTTGCATGTCTGAGGCTTTTTCAGATAAAAGATACTAAAAAAAAGAATGAAAACACGTTTGGGATGTCTGGGAACTCAAAAGTCAGACTGCAAGAAAACCAGACAGGGCTAGAGACCAAAAATCCCTGTCTCCTGCCAGGAATCTCAACCCACTGCTGACTGCAGGTTCTGGGGCTCCGTGTGCTCGGCAGCAGCCGCCGTCGCCGGGGCTGTTTCCAAAGTGTATTCCATCAGCAGTAATGGGTCTTTCCTCATAAGCTGTGTTTTCATAGTAAATCTTCAGCCTTACATTGCATTACAGAGTTCAGCTGCCGCTAATCCTTAAAAACAATTCATTTCCAACTGCAAAGTGCAATAAAGAAAGGATAATCACTATTAATATTAGTTATTGTTATTGATTTCAGCTTTAAAGAATTGATTTTCAGTCCTGGCTGCATTTATGAGTCTCTTTGCTGAAGATGCATATACAGGGCCCACCACTATTTTTAGATCCTTGTCCCAGCTCCTGCTGCAGATCCAGGAGGAAGAGGATGGAGGAGTCAGAGGAGAGGGTGGGGAAGATCCTGATGGGGGAGGGAGGGCACTTCCATGTGGCTTCACCCCTCTTCCTCACCAGGGATGCTCATCTGCCCAGGTCACTGAGCAAAGGAACAGCTGAGTGGGAATGACATTCTTGCAACAGCTTCCCAGGTCATCCATCTCCCCAAAGCCATGAGAGTTTTCCACATGGACATGCACACACGGAAGAAAAGATGGAGATTAAAGGGAAAAGTATTATTGCTTTCTGCCAGCGAGTCCCTATGATGTCAGTGAGTGTTCCCAATCCTTCATGAGCTGTAAATTCTGCTTTTACCTCTGCTAACAAGGCTTGCTTTGCCTGGAGTTTTCCTGCCTGACATCTCTCCCCGCTCCACCCGTAGTTTACTTGATAAATACACCCCCAAAATAAAAATAAAATGGTTTTAGTGAGGGTGACCCTTTCCTGTGGGGAGAGGGCTCAGCACCCTGAGGATGCTCAGCATCCCTCCACTGAGCAAATCTGTGTGAACCCCCCCAAAACAGCCTCCTGGTTTGGGAGGGGAGGGGATGGGGTCCTTGGGGGGCAGGTCTGGGCAAGGGTTTGGGGGAGGGATGGGCAGGTGGGAAACATTCTGCCACTTGTGGTCAAAGCAGATGCCTGGGGAGGGATGCTGAGAAGAGAGAGAGAAAATTTTCACTTCCCTGTTCTTAAGGCCAAAAAAAAATAACAAAAAAAAAGGGGGTTGTTTTTTTTTTAATCAACGTCTTGCTTCAAAAGTCACTAAAGTTCTGTTTCAAGGGCATAAAAATATTAAGAACCTCAAAAGCAGAAGGAAGGGGGGTTGGGTTTTTAAGCCAGCAAGATGTTTCAGTGGGCTTCAACTGAAAAGGTTTCCAACATACTGGCTGGGAAGAAATTTTTGGAAATATTTTGCGATTCCAGTCACCCTGCAGCAAACGCTTCTTCTTCCCAGTTGTTTGGAAATGGCAGTATATATATAAAAAAAATTCCATATATAGCTCTATTTTCTCTGAGCTTTAAAAAAAATCTCCCTCCAGATAGTTTGAATATAATCTGGTGAGGATGAGGGAATAAAACTGGGATAAAAAACCCGTAGCCAAGACTGCAAAATAATTAAATGAGCATTTAACCAAGATCATTATTTTCCACAGTTTTTATTTATATGCAAGATTGGATACAATGGCCTGGAATATTGTTCCACACTATTACTGTGCTATAAATTATCCGAGCAAAGCACAGCAAGGCATCATAATGTAATATATTTTTATAGTGCCATAAAGTAATTACGCACCAGACAACAAAATCCTACAGAAGTGACATATTTTATGCTTAAATTATAATTACATTAAAAGTGTCTCTTCCATTTGATGTTTATGGAGCGCACACAACGGCTCTTGGGCTGCCTGTGAACAAAGGGGATCTCTCATGGAGAGCAGGGCTGGGAGATGCAGCTGGGGAATATTCCTTGAATTTTGGCATTTTCAGGATATTTCTGACAATCTTTGCTGCCTCTCAGTAGCCAAGCTCAGAGTAAAGTAACTGTTCCCTGGGTTGGTTTCTCCTGCTGCCTGGTTGAGCCTCGGGATACAACCCCACCCAGGACAGCCTGTGCAATCTAACGGTGTCCCAAGAGCTAAAAAGGGTTTTATCCCTTTGGTTCACCTCTCCTGGGCATGAGGTGAATTACCCACATTAACATTTGTACCCCCACAGCCTCAGCTACAACCAACTTTCTCAATAGTGACCTCAAACCATCTTCTTCCAACACCATTTTTCTACAAATCTTGCAATGTTCTGGGGAGAAATTTAGTCCAGAAGAGAGAACGGCATCCTAAAAGCTGTGCTTGGAGCCAGAAGTGCCTGTTCTTTGGTGGGAAGAGCCTGAAGCCTGGATTTTTTCCTCGAAGGTGAAGGGGTAGGAGCCCACAGGGACGTGTCTCCAGCTCTACACGGGGGGCATGGACACGTTTCCTAGTGGATGGTGTCTGTTTTGGGTTAAAACCAACCAAAAAGATCAGGTCGGTGATCAGAGAGGGGTTGGTGATCCTGGGATTCTGCAGAAGGAGGGAGAGGAGCAATGAGGCAGTGATGGCCCCCATGGTTGTCCTCATGCCAGAAGACCCTTCTGGGAGCAGCCCAGAGGGTGGGCAAACACCAGCTCTGTGGGGAGGACACGTGGGAGCAAACCTGCACCTCAGGAGGGCTCAGCATGTGCAAAGCAGCCGTTTCTGGCAGGGGGATAATGGCTTGAGCCTGCAAGGAAATGGCTTCTGCGGTTGCAGCCCAGCTTTTCCTGGAAAGTGCCCAGCTCCCACCTCGCAGCTCTTCCTGAGTGACTCATGCCATACAGACTCCCGAAGGTGGGTGTTTGCCACCCTTTAGAGGCGGTGGCATCTTCCTAGAAGTGTGACAGAGATCGTAACAGGCACAACAGCAAGGGGCAGGGGTTGGGAGGGAGGAGAGGAGGAGGCATGGCTCTGCCATGCCTGGTTTGCTTCCCACATGTCCTGGCACCTTTAGAAGGTACTTTGCTGCTACGTGCCTCAGTTTCCCCATCCGCGTGGGGCTGTGCATGAAGGGAAGGAGTCCAGGAGCGGTTCTGAGACAATAACACTGTGCAAACACTGCCACACGCAGGAATGGTGAGAAGATACACAAAGTCCCCTTCCAAAGGCACCAAAACCTACAAAACCTGCGTTAAACGAGGGTAGTTAGACAAGGTTCTGTGATGGCTGCGTTGGTCTGCCTTTATTTTTGTCTCTACCCCACACACTAACCAACTAACTAACTAACCTATCTATCTATCTACTGAGTATTTCTCTATCTATCCATCTCTCATCCCCTGAATGTGGAAGGGCTCCACTCTTCCAGAGCTGACACCCTTTAGAATGAACCCATACAATGACAGTTGGTGTTTTGCTCGAGAAAGGTCACTTAAGCTGTTTGTATGAGAGCTGAAGCCAACTCAATATCCTTCCTGTCCTGACATCCTTTTCCAGGCTGAAGCCCTTTCTGGAAGCACACAGAGGAAGAGCACAGAACAATATCTGCCTCTACTTCCCCCTTCTGTGCTATATCCTTCAATGTCTCACTATCCAGGGGTTATACTTGCTGGGCTCCACGCTCAAAGAAGAAGGAATGGCTCTTAAATCACGTCTGATCTCCTGGTTTTCCCAACAAGCAGTGATGTCTCCTGCTGTGTGGGTGCACTCCTCAGAGCCAGCGAGCCAGGTAGGTCCGAGCAGAGCAGGGATGGTCTGAAAGTCTTGCCTGGCTGCTGCAGTTTCTCTTCTCTTGGATCTTTGCAATGACATGCCCAAGATCAGGTGACACACACCTGCCCGAACTGGGAGTCCTTCCACTCCGTCAACCTCCTTTTAGTTCCTCCAGCACGGAGCTCTTCTCGGGGGCTTGCTCCAAGGGAAAGAGCAGTGATGCTGCAGGCTCTGCTGGAAGAGGAGAGGGCAGGGGTTAAATTCAGGCCTTGGAGAGCTGAAATATTCCAAACATAAGGCGGATGTGGCACTTCCCAGCCTGCATGTAAATCAGAGACACATGGTCCCTCCGCTGTGGCAGCACATGTGCACTGTTTATTTGGAGGACCCACATTGCCTCCTCATTTTTGTTTCAACCCAGTCAGGGCTGGAAGGAGTTTGCTCCAGCCCTATGTTGTGTTGTAGCACAGGGTCTCTCTCCCCCAAGGACTGAAGCATGAAAGCCACCTTCAATTTTTTGACCAAAAGAATTCAACGTTGCCCTTTTGAGCTCCAGATCCCCCCCTGGCCCTGGAGCTTTCTCTCCCTCTGAACCCTGCCAGGAGCAACTCAGCATCAGGAAACTATTCCAGGGACTGTTCCACATTAGCTGCAATCCAATTATTACCCACAGCCTGGTGATGTTTTCCCACAGCCCTTCCCATGGCCAGGACGATGCCATTGGTGGCACTGGGCAGGTTGGGGGTGACCAGCCCAGGGACATCCCGGACAGTGGCAGCAGGGGAAGGGGAATGCCAAGGCCTGTGCCTCTGGCTGTTTGCACAAGCCCACGTTTGCAGCAGTGCTGGGGGTGAAGTCCAGTGCTGTGCTATCTGTGGGCAAAGGGCACAGGCTCTGTGAGGAGCTTTGAGCAGCCGGGGGATCAAAGGAGACAAATGTCCACAGGGGCCAGACTTCCTCAGCCAGGGTGGGGAAGGGCTTCATGGAGTACAGGGCTGGGTGCAAGGCTGCTCCAGCTTCCCTCTTGGGTGTCTCCCCTGGGGATTTTGCAAGCAGATACACTTTGCTGGCTCAAGCCAGCCCTGGCTTCAGGCTGGGACCTGTGGCTGTGGTCAGTATAGTGCTGAGACATCAGTAACAAGCTCAGCCTGCTAAGCATCTGCCCCCACACAGCCTCTGGATGTTCAGTGTGTCTTTCAAGACTTCTCACCCACCACACGGCTCTTCATCTCATCCTCCACGTCACCCTGGGTCCTTTCCTGTCCAATTTCAATTTATCTCTTGCTTAACTGTGCCCCTGTGCTCAGCACCCAGCCCGGTGACGGGGCAAACTCTCTGCAGGGACCGTGACATGGATTATAGCAATCTGTAAATAGGATTTGGGGTCCTGGGTCCTGCCATTCCGCCTTCCCTCTTTACTCTGAGCTCTGCATTGGTGAGGCAGGAGCGCAGCACTGCAGGCAGTGCATTTCTGCAGGGTCATTAGTCTGCTCGGCTGGTTGGAGTCGCTTACCCTCGGAACCTCCCGCGTCACGGCATCACTCGGGGCATGAGATAATCCTTCAGGAGCCCAACATCTGCTGGATCACCCTGGGAGCATGTTTTCATCACTAGCATCTACCACATGACTGGAGCAGAGAGTGAGGGTTGGGCCCAGCTCTGCTGAAGTGGCCTTGTGTCACCCAGGAGAGGCTGGCCCGCGTCGCTGTCCCCACTCCCAGAGCCATCAGCCAGATGTGACTTGCCCAGCCATGCGTAACCCTGTGCTTAAGCTTTCTTGGTTTTCCTTCCTTCCCAGTGCCCCCAGCCCAGCCAGGCTGATGGCAGGGAGAAAGGAGGCAGCTGAGATGCTGGGGATGAAATCTGCCGTCTCCTGGCACGCAGATCCTGTGTCCCCAGTCACTGGTACACCCTGACCCTGTGACACTGGGGGCTGCCAGGTTCCTGGATCTCTTGGTGGTTTGGTACCCAGCCATGCACAAGCATCCTCCTCCTGTGGAAGGAGAAGTGCAAAAAGACAGAAAACAGATTTGAATCCAGCAGGTCATTCCCACCAGTCCCAGAGGGGCAGAGGAACTGGTGTAATTGGCCAGTTTAACAAATGTTGAGAGGCTCATGCTGGACAGGTACAAGTAGCAAAAGCCACCCTGGAGAGGATGCACAAAGGCTGTTTGCAGCCACACACCAGCTGTTTTTTTCCCTGCTGGATTCAGACTAAGATGTTGCTCCCTGTTGAACTCAGGACTGATAAAAAAGGACCCACCTGGAGCAACCCCCACTGCATTTTTTGGCTCTGTGATGCCCAAACCAACCCCTCAGTCAAAGCTCGCAGACAAACTGGAAAGTTTGGAGCCGCTGGGGCTTGCCCAGCTGGAGGGGGTGTTTCTGAACCCACTCACAGCATCACACTGCAGGGAAAACAGCAGAGGAGGGCTGGGGGAGGCAAAAAATCCAAAACAAAAACAGAACTCAGAGGGAGGGAGGGAGGGAGGGGGTCCTTGCTTTTCATCCCCAGGTGAGGCAAGGCACGGAGGAGGAATGCTTTCCTCTGAATCCACCAGGCCCTGAGCCTGATGACCCTGAGGGGGACTGCCCTCACCCCTGAGAGCACAGGCTGCCCCATCCCAGCTGTGACACATTGCCCTGACCCCCCTCAGCACACAGCTCCAAACGCAGCAGCTTTGGAGGGAGGTGGGGAGAGGAGAGCAGGGTCCCTGCTCTGCAGCCTCCACCATCCCGGGGAAGCTCTGGAAACTTCCCTGCTTGGGCAGAACGAGCGGCACTGAAAGCAGGAGGCTGTGTGTACCACAAAGCCTGGCAGAGGCACAGCCAGTGCTTCCCTCCCACTCGGGACAAGTCAGCCTTTATCTCTCGGCTGAGTGGGCAAAGAGGTGCCTCTTGCGACGCTGCCGAGAGCGCCACGGGCAGCGCCGACAATGGCTCTTTGTAAGCGTGGTGAGGAAGCTGGGGAAGCAGAACAGGTTCGGTTTGCAGGCTGAGCAAAGACCAATACCCTCCCAGGAGCAATTGTCAGGAGATCTGAGCGTAAGAAAATCCCCAGCTCCCTCCGGCTCCTGTAATTTGGATGTGAGGACAGGCTGACCCGTGAGGACACAGGTAACAGGGTGAGAACCGTTCAGTGAGGGCTCCTGGGGAGGCTGCCAGAGGTGAAAATCCTGATCAAAAGTCCTGCCAGCACGGCCAGTCTGGCTTCACAGAAACATGGTGTTGGGGAAGGACTAACTTCTGCTTAATTTGGAGCTGGAAAAGATCACACTCCTTTAGATGGCTTGGAAGCATATTGATGTGACTGCCGTGGTCCCAGGCTGTCGTGCTGTGTCAAAACAAGACATTTTGATAAGACTGAAGCAATGGAAATGTTGGATTTTCCCTTCAGGAAAAGAATTCCCAGGATTGTGATTTTCATCCTGGCTTGGGAGCCAAGGAGACTGTGCTGCTTCAGCATTTCCCATGGGATCGGGGAGATTTTATTCTCTTTTCCAAGCTCTTGTCCTCAAGACCTTAGTTCTGAAATTCTGGACTTAGCCTTCCCAGAGGGGTCAAGTTTATTCATAACTGAGGATGCCAGAAGGCCTTTTAACTTATATTGTAATTATAACTGAAATGTCCATAGAATCAGGACTCCTGAGAGATTAGAGACCGAAGACGAGCACAAAATGCCTCAGGACCCTTGAGGAAATGAGGAGATCTGGCACACATATTTGGAGAGCCATGGATATGCCATGAAAGCCCTCATTAGTGATATTCTGCATCATGTTTATGGCTATATTACCAAGCCAGAGCTCCCAAGGGGAGGCCGTACAGAAGCAGCAAAACAAACGGTGGTGAACAGAGGAACATCTCCCACCTGCTGCTGTCAAAGGCTTTTTCTCCTCTGAGTGCAGCAACAGAAGACTCAGAGACCGAGTCCAGGCACTGCAGCTCGGCAGCTTTAGCCCACAGACACATCCTGAGTCATGGGATGCCTTTCTATTTCTGTTTTCTATGCCTTTGCAGGCCAGTTTGTGTTGGTACAAGATCCTGTCACGACGCTCTTCGCAGACATCTGTGTTGAGACACTTTTCGGCTGTGCCACCCCCATCCCTTGCTGTGAGGGAGGTTTCCACCTCCACCTGCCTGCCCACAGCCAGGAGGACACACACAGCCACATCCAAGGCTCACTCAGGGTGGTGCCAGGCTGCAGGAACCTGCTCCAAAGTGTGGCATCAGCATCAGTCCCCAAGTTTTGATCCTTCAACCACCCACACCTCATCCCCTTCCCACCTGCCTGTATCTGGTACTGGCATGACCTCGGGAATAAACCAGTGGACTGGGGTTCTGCTTGCTGTTTGTAACCCACTCACAGCCCAGCAATGTGATCAACAAGGCATCAGGTCCACCCCTGGGTCCCAAGAGCTTTGTGGCCTTTTCAATCCTACGTTCAGATCTACAACCCAACAGTTGATCTAAGTGGTCATGAAGGGCTATAAGATATTTGGACACAAGTAACACCCCACCCCAGCAATGCCAAGAGCCAGACTCACTCTAAAATCTGCTAAACCTACTTTATGCATGACTCCTGCCAAGAGAGCAATAATCCCTCCTGTAAAACCAGGGCCAAGCCAGCCCAAACCAGGGAAGTGATGACCCTGCTTCATTTCAGAGCAGAGAGAAGGTTCGGTATTGTAGAGGCAGATTTCAAAATTAAAACAGTCAGAAAAAAGAATATTCCACTGGGGCAACCCACTGGTCAGGACAGGTGGAATTTGCCCACGTGGCTGCCCAAAAGGGGCAAGGTGCCAAAATGGAGGAAGATTTAAAGGATACTTCTTCAGAAACTGAGGAATTCTAGATGATCCTTGGTAAAAACAACCCAGACTTCTGCATGTGCTGCTTCCATTCTCAGCAGAAAAAAACCCAAGATGCAGCAAATTAGGGGTTTATCTTAAACTTTACCTGCTGATTCTTCTCCTCCTCGTTCAACAGTCATGCTCCAGATTTACATCATTTCAGAGATAGCCTTGCTCTTGGAAATGGATCTGGAGAAGCTTTTCCAGAGACCCAGGTGGATCAGGGACAAAGCCCTCTCTTTCCAGAGGCAAAGGCAGGGAAATGGGGCTGGGATTTGGTTGTGGAACATATGCATGACTTGTACATGGGGCTTATTCCCTGCTCCCTGCCTGGCTCCTGCCTGGAAATGAGCTGGATCCACGCACACAGAAACTGCTCAGTCCTGCTCTGGCAGCTCTCCCAATGCAAAGAAAAGGATAAAAAAAGGAGAAAAATTATTATTTTTAAACGAGTCTGAAAGGAAAGGGCTGTGCTGAGATCAGGTTAAATACACATTTCAGGCTCAGTTCCCCTCCCTCCCCCCACACTGCAGAAGGTTCCCAGTGCAGAGGGAGGATGTTCCTGACTAGCAAACACACACATTCCAGAGACCTCCTTTTGCTGGTCTTTCCTTCCACATCTCCAAGGCTTCCTGCATGGAAATTACCATTATACTGATGTTTCCTGGATCAGAAATCTACTCGGACAGTGCCAGTCCTGTCATCTATACCCAGCCCCTCCAAAAGTGAGGTCCAAGGAGGAAGAGCTCTGGGCTGGGACACGGGCATGTCCTTGCTGGACCATTTCAGGTGACTTTTTGCAACTTTTTTTTTTCACCCACAAGAAGTCAGCATTGATTTCAATTTGGCCACTCAGGCAACAGCCAGTTAAAGTTTAAGCATTGTCCAGAAGTCTCACTGGCTTCTGTGGGACCAAAGGACACTTCTGAAGGGAGGTATGGGGTTAAATTTGGCTTCCTGATGAAGTCTAACTGAGTTAAACACTCAACCCCTGATGAAACAGGATCTGGGAACCTGCCTGAATCCCTACACCTTTTCTGAAAACAGGATGGGAAGATAGCATTGCTTCACCTGGACAAATGACTTGAAGAGTTTTATGCCCAGCTTGGCCTGGTGTCTTTCCCCAAAAAAATCATGTTTTCCATTAAAGGGGGCCATTCAGGAAATGAATGACTCTGAGCCTCCCCAAATGTTGGAACCATGTAAAGAAGGACAGTGCCCAGCAGTGCCAGTTGTTCTGTGCTGGTGGCTCATCCCTGACAATGATGGAGCAGCTCCTGATCCCACAGTGCCAGCAGAAGCGCCTCAGGATTTTGCATTTGAGAACTTGAGTCCTGTTCTGCTTAAACAATCCTCATCCTGAAGATGAGGTTATGGAGAATTCACTGAAAATCCCTTCACATTTCCTTAACACTGAGGAAACGAGTGAGACCAGCTCCAGACTCTTGCAGAGAGCATGGCCTGCCAGAAATATCTGTGCTGGGACCAGCAAAGCCAACCTTCCCAGGCTGGTTTAGGAGACCAGACGCTTTGCTATCTGGCTCCAAGGGAAAATGTTGCCAGCTGCCAGCATTTAAGCCAGCAGTGTTGCCTCTGAGCATGAAATCAGTCAGGCAAGACATTGTGATGGGGAGACAGAAGGGGAGAAAGGAGGGCATGGTACAGAAACCACCAGGCCAAGAAACCCAGCTGTGGCACAGAGCTGGAACTTGCCCAGGGTGAAACCAGATGATACCAGGAAATTGGAGATGTTTGCTTCATATTACTGCCATCCTTCACCCTTTTCTTGTCCTAGGAAATGGGGAAGGAGCTTCTAAAGTTGTGCTTCTATTGCCTGTCATTGCTCCTGGTCTGACAGCCCATGGGATGACCACAAATCCCATACTCTTCCCTGGATACCTGGAGATTGCTCTGGGAAGAGGACTGAGTCTCACTGAGGATGAACTCAGGCTGAAATACTTTGAGAGATGATTTTTGTTCCGTGGGGTCCATCAGTGATTGCTCCCACATCACACACTCGGCCCCTCTCTCTTTCCCACCCTCCTCAGCACTTCCAGAAGAAGCAGCAAGATGAAAACAGATGTTGGCAGCTCTCAAGACTTCTCTTTCTGAGCCAGGCAAAAGTGACTTTGATTTTCCATGCTGCCCTAGCAGACTGTTCTGACTGAGTGCACGAGGTGATGTGGCTAAAGCTGAATTTACCCAATGAGTCGGGACCTATAGGGTGGTACATATATATATATATAGATATCAAATTTCTGATTCAAATTAATATCCCAGGATTGTTCTTTATAAAACCAAGAATTTACACATGCAAAAAAAATAACAGCAGTGTGTTTCCTACAAATAGAAAGTTTCACAAGGGTTGAGTTGCATGGATGTACATTGCCTACGTGTCAAAATCTGCCCACAAGTGTTCTCTGTCTTAAACACCTCAAAAACTTCCTGGTAAAAAAATGACAGAATGTATCTTTCTGCAGTCAGAAATGTGATTGCATCACATACAGACATAATCAGGCTGGCTTTGAGCTAATTAGCTCTGATCCAAATAGCAGCATTGCTTAAACAAAGCTATAAGAGACACAAGGAATGTGTTATCCTGGGAGTTTCATGATGGGAACTCCTATGGGGGTTGGAACTAGATGATCTTTTAGGTCCCTTCCAACCCAAACCATGTTGCTATTTATTGTAATTCTATGCCAGAGGGGCTGGAGTTCCCTGGAAGGCCATGTTGATGCCACTTTGAAGATTTCCATCTCCTTCAGGGGAAATTCTGCAAGGTCCCCACAAATTAAAATATGAGTTGGAAAAATCGTCCAAATTAATTTGCAATAATGAAAAAAAAAAGTTAAGAAATTAAAACCGGTGTGTTTTCCTAAAGAAAAAAATAAGGGCTCTTAATTGTATTTTATTTTGGGGGATGTCTCAATAATGTGGTTTGTGAATCTGTGATAGAAGAGGTGGAAGTTTAACACTCAGGGCACTGGTGCCTGCTGCTGGGTGAAGCCTCCAGCTTCCTTGCAAAGCATTAAAGGCAAGGCAAGAGGCTCTGGAGTGTTTCCTGCAGCTGGAGGCTGGTGGTGCTGACGGCTGGTGAAGTTTGAAGATGCTGTTTGTGCAGGGAGCTGTTGCTGGCCCTGGGTATGAGATCAGTGCAGCAGCACCAGCAGCCACCCAGTGCTTCCTTACATAGTTCATATGAAGGAAAAACTCCTGCTGTCTCCAGCCAGTTGTAATTCAATTGTAAAAAAATTTGCTCCAGGTGGCAATTTGGCATCTGCTTTCATTTCCCCCCGCGGCGAGGGATTGCAGGCAACGCTAACGAGTGGCAACGCTAACGAGTGGCTAATTCTGCACAGAGTCAGCCAGATCCTCAGCTCCTGCAAACCAGAGGAAGCACCATCAAATGGGAAGCAGCTCCTCCAGCCGAGGAGCTGAGCCCTGGGAGTCAGTCCTCCCAACCAGCCCCTCTGGGTTGCGACAGCAGCTCAAAGCTGTGAGTTTTGGCTGCAGCTGGGACGGGCCCTGGGGTTGCTGTTTGCATCCACAGCCTCTTGAAACCTTCTCTCTCGTGCAGTGTTATCGCTCTGGAATTCCAGAGTGCTGAGCCCTGGCCTCAAGCAGCCAGAGGAATTTGCTCCCCAAGCATTAATGCCTTCTTTTTCCCCCCTCCAGAAGAATCCCATGGGATGGTCCCTGTTGTGCAACGAGGATGGGCTGGTCTCCTGCCAGTCTCCAGATCCGGGCTCTGGGTTTGGTCACCCCAGTGCATCCAGCTCCAGCACATGGGCTGGGTGATGGGACTGTCCTGCTCCAGCCACAGTGGGACTGGGACAGGCCCAGGGTGAGGAAGAGATGCAGGACTGGGCACTGCTGGAGGGCAGCAGCCTCCTCCACCCCTTCCACTCCGTGGGTGTCCAGGTTGGCATCAGCTCATCCAGTGGCAGGACTGGGACCTGGTCTGGGGGAGATGTGCCACATCTTGGACCCTCACTCCTATTATTCCCACTGATTTTGAGGACAAAAAAGGAGGCATCTCCACACGAAAGGTAGCTCAGCTCTGGGACTCCTCACCACAGCTGCAGCAGAATTCCCACATGGACTGAGTTTGCAAGGGATAATACGAAATTGTACATACACAGGAGCAACAGTTTAAAAAAATAGACATGGGGGGAAGAGATAGAAAAGCTTCAGGATGAAAACCAGGCAAATCCTTTGGGTTGGCAGGAGTCTCGTACACATCTGCTTACTGCAGGGGTTTTTGTCACTTCTGCTGCAGTTGCTGTTAGCGCAGAAAAGGCTTTGGGACTGACGGGGCTGTGGGGCTGGCGAATCATCCCAGGCGAGCTCTGAAGGAGCCAGCAAGCTTTTCCAGAGCTTTTTTTTTGATGACAAGAACATCGTGCTGACAAAACAGCCCATTTTCCCCAGCCTTACCTCCTCCTTATCAGCCCTTCGTTACGGGAGTGTTGGCTGACACGGCATCGCGGCAGACACAGATTATTAAGTTGTTGACAGAAAGCTCCTCCACTTTGAACAGTTATCGTCGCAGGGAGCATCCACCACGCAGGCAGCTCCTGACAGGCTCTCTCATCAGCCAGATGCCACGTGTCAGGGAGCCTCCTCGAGTCTCACACCCCCATTTTCCCCTCTTTATTGTATTTAAATGAGTTTCCCAGAAGTGTCATGGTTGATTAGTCCTGTGGAGAAATTTATGGGGACACAGCGATAAATAGGCCTGGAAATGGAGCTTACCTGTCCCCCCAGGTGAGTCCATCTCTGCAAGGGAATAGTGTGGAGGTGGGAGGGGGATATATTTCAGAGAATACTGCTGTGACTGTTCTCCTAATTACCAAGGAGAGGAAGGAGGAGCACTGGACTGTGCATTCATGGATGGGGAAAACCAGACCAAGGCCAGAACTACACCTTGCCAAGACCTCCCCACTGCTTTACTTTTGGTATAAGGCTGCTGATTGCACCAACTGTCTAAAAGCCATGCCTAAGGCTGGGATTAGAAAGCCAAAACACTGTTTGGTGCTTTTTTCCTTCAGCTCAATAAATTTATCCCCCCCACTGGAAACGCTGCTCAATGTTAACAGGATTAGTGGATGGGCTCAGCCATATGGGCAACGTCTCAGAGCAAGGCAGGAAGGAAGGAGGTAGGAAGGGTACAAAAGAGGAGGAGGAAGACTTTGGTGAAACGTCCTTACTCCTGCTCCTCTTCCCCCTGGGACACGGCGCTCCCTCCCCGCTGCTTCACCATCCCGACAGCTCGACACTAATCACAAGGAAGCAGCAAGAGCAGCCCAAGCCCATGGTGCAGCACTGGAAAACTCAAGGTTTCACTTTGATGTCTGCCTGAAAGATGAAAAGTCTTAATCAAAGCCAAAAAGCATGTTAAACAGCAGACTCTAAAATAATTGGGCACTCCAGCCTTCTTAGGTAAGCGCAAAAGGGGGGATTATTGTGGCTTGGGTAGTCAAACGTGTACAAGCCTTAATCTGATTGGAATAGGACGCAGGCAGTGGGAGCAGGGCAGTGCAGGCTGAGCACACACCGTGCAGGACTTGCCAAAAAGGTCTCTTGCCTGCCCAGGATCGTGCTGTTCCCTCCTCTCCCCCCGTGCTGGCTGCATTAAAGCCGTCTGGGGCAGGGCTGCCAGGCTTGGCCAGCACTTGCCTTGCCAGCAGCTGGTTTGGCAGAGGGGATTTGTCTCCCCAGAGAGTCCAAGTCCTTTACTTCATTTCCCTAAAGGATTTCAAAAACCTCTGCCTGCAGGGCTGAAGAAGGTTTTAAAGGTTTTAAACTGTCATTGCTGGTGGGAGGAGGACAGGACTGGACATATGCTCAGGAAGAGAATTGCCTTCCCAATGCTCCAGGATGCAGGGAAAAAGACAACCCTGACATCCAGATGAGCCACACCAGTGCAAAAGGCTGCATAAATCAGGAAGGATGGGGAAGAGAGGGATGAACTTGCTCCTTATGCTTGATGCTTGAAGAGAAAACATCAGAGCCAACATGGTAGAAGGTGTCCTGAGCTCCCAGCTGGGATGATGCTGCAGGGACGCTGGAGCAGAGCCCAAACATGCCCATTGCTCATTGCAGGTCTGTGTCACGTTGGCTCCCAGCACTTCACAACCAAGGTCCAACACACACGTCAGCGACCACTTCTGGCACAGCGAGGTTTGTGCCATTGAGGAGGTGCTTTGTCCCTGAGTGGAAAATCTGATTAGCAGTTAGAGAGGAAGGAGCATCGCATCAAGTAGGTTTGCAGGTTTTTTTCCAGCCCATCAGGTTTGCAGAGAGCAAGGGAACAGCTTCTACGAGCGGCAGAGGGGAGCAGGGAGATGGACGGAGGAGACAATGGTCTTTAAGAATGGAAAGGACATGAGAAAAAGTGTTCTTGCTCAATGCTGTAAACAACCCTAAAGTGTTTTGAAAGACTCTGTCGATATAAATTACTGACAAACAAGACACTGGAATTGCAAAAGAGGAGCCCAGCTGGAGAAAGGCTGCTCGCAGAGTGCCTCGCTCTGCCCACCTCAGACACGCGATGCGCCAGCACCACTCTCCGCTGCCCTCACACATTCCTCTCTATTCTTCCATTCTCGCACGGAGAGGAGGAATCAAGTGCTCTGTGTGAGCTGAGTGCACTAAAGCATCCTCCAGCCCCGGCTCCTGCAGCCCTGCGAGCAGAGGGAATTCACCAGCAGAGCTCTCTGCCGCAAACCTTTCAGGATAATTCCCGGCACAAGCCCTGCCGGCGGCGTTTGGGTGCTGAAGCCACGGGCAGGGAGCAGCTGCAGAGCTGTAAATTCACACCCTTGGTTACCCCGTGTTAACTTTCTCATCTGGCTGTACCTTCTCCTGGGACAGCAGCCAGAGCTCCGTGAGGAACAACTGTGGCAGTGCCTGTCTCAGCTCGGATATGGACAGCCCAGGTGGTAATCTGGCAAAAAAAAAAAGCCCAAAATAGAGCAAAGCTGTTCTCTTAAACCATGGCCTGCAGCGATTCGAGCCTGCAGGTGCAGTGGTGAACACTCCCTGCGGGCATCAGGGTGCAGCAATGGGGAGAAGCGAGCTCACACCCACATGAAGGTCGTGCTTCAGAACCAGAGAATCCATAAGATTGGAAAAGATCTCTAAATTCACTGAGTCCAGCTGGTACAGATTGGGACCAAAAGCCCCATTTTTGGGATGCCTTGACTCTCTCCCAAAGAGAGCAGCTGAAAAACAACAAACCTCTTGCAGGGGCTGTTGGTGTGACAGGTTTCCAGGCCAGCCCCAGCACCAGCCTCTTCCCACCATGGCTCTGGTGGTAAATCTCAGGAGGATTTTTAATTATGCCAGAGAGAGTTATATCTTCAAAAGCTCCCCGTATCTGAGCTTAAATTACTAAAACATGGAAAAGAGAAGGTTCTGGGGAAACCTTTTATCACCTTCCAGTACATAAAGGGGCCCCAAGAGAGCAGGTGGGGGATTTTCGACAGGGGCATGGGAGTGACAGGACAAGGGGGAATGGAATTAAACTGACAGAGGGCAGGGGTAGATGGGATATTTGGAAGAAATTCTTCCCCAGGAGGGTGGTGAGGCCCTGGCACAGGTTGCCCAGAGAAGCTGTGGCTGCTCCATCCCTGGACATGTCCAAGGCCAGGTTGGACAGGGCTTGGAGCAACCTGGGCTAGTGGAAGGTGTCCCTGCCCATGGCAGGGGGTGGAACAAGATGAGCTTTAAGGTCCCTTCCGAGCCAAACTAGTGTGTGATTCTATGCAAACAAAGGCTCCAAAGCCCATTGCATCCCCTCAAACTATTTGCACCTCTGACATTTCAATCTGGTACCTACTAAGATGGACGAAACAGATGAAAACCAGGAATTTCTGCATCCAGAGACTTTCTACCGATTCCCAACACCGCCCCATGAATGGCATGAATCAGGGCTCTGCACTTTTTCTCTGCTGTTTGCAGCACAGATGTCTCAGCAGAGCTGCAGGAAGAGAGCTCTGCCTGCTGCAGAGCCGTGGCAGGCACATGGGGATGGTTTAAAGACATATGGGATTTCCAGCAGGTCCTGCTGTACTTGGGCCCCAAGTTCAGAGCAAGGGGAGTCCTGGAGGGGTGGCTTTACCAGCTCCACAAATAAACTGGAGCGGGTTCATCCACCACTGAAACGCAAACTCGGCTGGGGTGGCAGTGAGACAAACAGAGAGATAATATTTTTCCTATATATTAGCCCAGTATGAAATCAGAGCAGAAGTATACTCAGAGAAACTCTTGACAGGGAATAATGAGAGTTTCAGGTGGGTTTTTAAAATTTTACTAGAAAGCTGAGAAAATAATGAATTCTAACCATCCTCCCTGTGATTAAAGGGTCTCAGTGCTAGCCCCCCACCAAGAGCTTGATTCCAAGAGCTTGCTGGTTATTTAGCAGCAGTGAGCCCAGCTCTGATGATGGTATGAGTGCCCATCAAGCCCTAACCCAACCCAGGGGTCACCGTGGGGCTCAGGGAGCAGGGAGATCTGCCCTTGGACCAGGGCTCTGCAGCTTGCCAGAGCCTCAGGGCTTTGGGGCAGATCCTGAGCCTCCCCAGGGAGGAGAAATCAAAGCCAGCACAGGATGCAAGGAAGGACTGAGGAGAAGATCTCCACGTGCATATTGTTGCTGAATTAGTCCTGCCTCCCCTTGGGGCTAAAAATACCTCGCTGAGACACCAGTGGGGATCCCAGAGCAGAGCCTGTGGTGACAGCCTGGCTTGAGGACAGAGAGCTGGGACAGGCAAGGGGAAAACAGAGAGAAACCACTCATTTTCACTTCCAGCCAGATCACAGACTCTCAGAACGGCTTAGGTTGGATGGGACTTAAAGACCATCTCATTCCAACCCCCCCAACACGGGGCACTTTTCCCTAGGCCAGGCTGCTCAGAGGTGGTGCCTGCAAAGATCCCGTGCAATGCCTAGCTCCCGAGCCAGCCCGAGAGGAGCGTTTTGGCAGCGGCCCCTCCGTGTCAGCCGCAGAAACATGAGCCGATGGACGGTTCGCAGGAGCAGAACTAACGAGCCAACAAATCGGGCCGCTGCCATCTCCTCCGCCCCTCTCTGTCTGGTTCAATAACAGCCGATGGGGGAGGCTCCCAGAACTGCTGAATGGCTCGATAACCAGGAGCCAAAAACATTCAAAACCACACGTCTAAATTAATTCATCCCAAAGCATCCGCAGACAGCGAAGGGGAAGAGGAGGAGGGGGGGAGATGGCGAGGGAGGAGGTGGAGGAAAAGAAAGAGAAGAAGGAGAAACGACTTGGCCTCTTTTCAAGCCCTTTCTAAAAATGCTGAAAGAGTTTGGCAATACTAATAAAAACCCTGTACAGCAGTTGCCCTAATTTCTCTGAGCGCCATCGCTGAGACGCAGGCGACAGGATGGCTGTGGCATGTAAAATAAGGGATGAAAAGGATGAGGAAAGGGTTTGGAAGTCAAAATGAGGGTGTCAGGATGGAGTTTGGCGGGATGGGGGGAGAGGCCTGGGATGGCCGAGCCGCTGGAGCCCTACTCGGACGCCTCCCTGCTCCACCTCTGGTTCTCCACAGCTCACCCCAAACCCCTTCCCAGGTTTTTTGTGCCTAAGTCGCTCTCCCTGCACGTGGCTCAGCCCAGTGTGCTCAGCTGACTGCTCCCAGAATGGCAGGGACGGATTTTAACATCATCTCAAGGCAGTGTGCGGTGTCAGACTGTCTGCTGGGATGAAATTCAACAGAGCTTCAGCGGGAGGCGAGCGAGCAGAGAGGCAAAGCGTTGGTATTGGGAGCAAGGGAGCCCAGCAGCGCTGCAGGGAGCAGTTTTTCCTCCAGACAGCATGAAATCCGTACAGGAGAAAAGTTTGAGACCACACCAACTCAGCCTTGGAAGCCCCTTCTAGGGAAGCAAGGCCTGAGGAAGCAGTGGGAGATTCCTGAAGGTGTGGACAGTGGAAGGTTTTCTGCGGTGCCACCAAAGCCTCATTTTGGGGTTAATTTCTATGGGAAAATGTCTGTTGCTCTGGAGCAATACTGGTGGCCTGTTGTATGGTCATTTCCAGCCCATCCTGGCCAAGGAGGGATGCTCTGGGTGACTTTGAAGTTGACTTCTTCAATTAATGGCTTTAAACTGAAAGGGAGTATGTTTAGATGGGATACTGGGAAGAAATTCTTCCCTGTGAGGGAGGTGAGGCCCTGGCACAGGTTGCCCAGAGAAACTGTGGCTGCCCCATCCCTGGAAGTGTCCAAGGCCAGGTTAGACAGGCTTGGAGCAACCTGATGTGAGGGAAGGTATCCCTGCTCGTGGCAGGGGGGTGGAACTGGATAAACCTTGAAGTCCCTTCCAACCCAAACCCGTGTGTGATTCCATGATTCTACCATTAATCCAAAGCTCTGGAAACAAGAATTTAAAGCTCAATCCCTTAGATTTTAGGATTCCAGCACTAAACATCATGTTAGTAGTGGAGTTTAGATGACTCCATTCCCAGAGGTGTGATCTCAGCCCGCTGGCTGGTTTTCCCAACTTTTCAGCAATGGCATTTCCAGGGCAGTGGTAGACCCAGGTCCATGTTAGGGGTTTCTAACTTAAAAAGGCCAGCACTGCTGTTAGCAACACAACACTCAAGGACTGCACCCCGTCAAACCACCAGAACAACCAAGGTCAAACCCCTCTTTGAGTCATCCCATCGAGTTTTACAGGGATATATATAAATGACTGTAGAGGCTAAAGCTAACGACTGAATGCAAACACTCCCACTGCTGCAGGACTTGGTGACATTCAGCCAAAAGGTCAGCCTTCTCACGATGGTATTTGCATTCTCCATCTACATACATTAGGAATAAAGCAAAGGAGCTGAAGGAGGCAGATGAATGGGCTGGAAATGCTGACGGGTCTCTGGTTTGAATAGGGCCTTGCATTTCTTTTCATCCCTTTAGCTATGAAAACTGAGCAACAAAGCACCTCCTGGGGTGTTGGGTCTGTTAGTCTCTCTGACCAAGAGTGAGGACAACACACGTGTGTGGGGACAGGAGCCCCAGCAGACCGAGCTGGGACATTTGGGCTGCTGCATGAGATCATTCCCTGCTCCAGCTGGGACTCAGTTACTGGGAAGATGCTCTTGTAAGGACTGGGAATGCCCTATCAGGGCTACTTTAACCCAAGAGAGGGAGGGTTTGGAAGAAGAAAACTGTGAATTCAACCTCTATTAAGATATGTAGAATATTTAGGCTGCCCCTCATCTCAGTGATAGTTGAGGGCAATTAAAGATTGCACAGGGAAACTCACTCGGGAGCCCTTGGGAGGGGACCACTGAATCCTCATGTGACTCCAGGCTGGCTGTCTCCAGCCAGGGTGAGGGAGAAACAGCATTTTTCTGTCTCTCAGAGCCGATGTTTGCTATCCAGGGAGTGTGGGGAGGAAAGAGACGTTAGGAAATCTCTCTGACTCAGTCTTAAAAGTCTTGTTCAACCAAAGTACCCACTGCCATGTGGCATGGTACAGCTGAAGGATTTCTTCCCCGGTTGCAGAAGAAGAGCTGGCTTCAAAAGTTTAACCTCCAGCTAATTTTAATTGGACTTTCCTATTGGTCTCCAAGTTTACATCAGTTAAACCTTGTTTCTCTGCCATATGGGACATAGGAGACATCTGTACCTGTGAAGATTGGCTTAGTCAGAGCCTTTCTGAAGCCTGGGGCTTGCTGGATTGAATCACAGAATCATTTAGGTTGGAAAAGACCTTTAAGATCATCGAGTCCAACCGTATTTATGTACCTGTGTAACGTTTAACTTCCTGGCAGTATAATGCACTTAAAGAGAACTCGAAGGAAAAATGCTGCTCTTCTTAATGCAGTTTCTGCTGATGTCTGAGACACCCCAGACAGCGAAATCCATCTTTTTAATCAAGAAGAAAAAGGCTGCAGTGTACACCAACCTAGTGAACCGTGTCCTCAAAGTGCCAGGAGGGACCAAAGGAGATAACCTTCCTCCTTGCTCCCCAGAACACACTGGCTTTTTGCACCAACTCTACGTGAATTTGGAGTCCCAGACAGGATTTTAAACACAGCACTGGTTGAGAAGAAAACAAAGAGCTCCCAGAGGAGCCAAACCTGGAATGTGGGCTGTGCTGTAATAGAGGAGATTGGTGGTGGGGTTTGGCTT